>JARFXV010001378.1:390000-412500 GCA_031761425.1 Cosmopolites sordidus
GGGAGGTGGAACATCGTGTTAATTGTTGTTAGCTAGCATTTGACAGGCTAAACATAGTGTTTAAGAGCAAACTCCCACTTTGCCTGAAAAAAAAGTCTTAGATCAGTGCATGCCTGGATTGTGCAGATGTATGCTTGGCATTACAAGACCGGGTAGAAAGCACTGCACATGGATCAGGGAACAAATGAAAGCTTGTGGCATCATTGGAATAATAAAAGAATTGAATTGAAAGAATCTTAGATTCTCAGATAACATCGTTCTCCTCTCACAAGACCCAGAGGACCTGCAAAGATGCATACGAGAGCTGCAGATGGCTGGCGAACAATGTGGCTTAAAAATGAACAAAAAAAAAAGGTTATCTTCAATAAATTTGCTGAGAACAGAAGAATTACAGTTTTAGGAAGGGATTTGGAGGGACCACTTTATATATATTAGGCAGATGATTTCCATGGAAGGGGATACCGTTCGGGAGGTGGAACATCGTGTTAATTGTTGTTAGCTAGCATTTGACAGGCTAAACATAGTGTTTAAGAGCAAACTCCCACTTTGCCTGAAAAAAAAGTCTTAGATCAGTGCATGCCTGGATTGTGCAGATGTATGCTTGGCATTACAAGACCGGGTAGAAAGCACTGCACATGGATCAGGGAACAAATGAAAGCTTGTGGCATCATTGGAATAATAAAAGAATTGAAATGCGATGGGTAGGCCATATAGCGAGGTGATGGGACGACTGAAGGACCTAGACAATCCTGGAGTGGATACCGCTTGATTGCAAACGCATGTGAAGAAGAACGAAAGTACGATGGACTGTTGACATCGTTAAGTATATTGGAACCATTCGCAAAGGAGAGCCCAGGACCGTGAAAGTTGAAAGTATGCTAAAGGACCTTCATACTGCAAAGTGGAAGAAAAAGGACTGATGATGATGATGATGATTATGTAATTACCATTATTATTTAAAACTTTTTGCCAACGTAGTGATAGGTCCTTAATGCCTTTTTGTCAAACCTTTTTGTCAAAAATTAGCGTCTTTATTGCTAAGAAATCTAAACAGGTTGTTTTTCACCTCTTCTTTCTTTTCAAAATATTTCACGTTTACACTAGCTTTGGAGGAAGCGAAATAAATGGTAGAGATACGTAAGGTGGATGGGAGAAAAGGTTCCAATAGAAGCTGAACAAATTTTTTGCTGGGTTCTGAAACGTGTGGTTGTGCATGAAACTTACGCCTTTAATGTTTGGTTTTCTTAAATTGCTGCCTTGAGCCAATCAAACTGTGAATAATAAAGTTCGATATTGATGGTTTGGTTGCGTGAAAGAAAAAGGAGATTATTGAGTCGTTCTAATCCCACCAAATCTAAGAATATTTTTCTTCAGAGAAAGATTCTGACAGCACCCAAGATTTTTTTCGTTGGACATTATTCTACATAATCCACTTTACATCAGCAGTTACCATCCGCTTTAGAAATGGAGATTCTAATTAGAATGGAATCAGATATTTTTTTAGCAAAAGATCGCATGAAGAGATTAGGTCTAGCAGGTTTCGCTTACTAAGTTCTAAGTGATCCATACATATTATGGATAGTGGTACCTTTTTTGAGATAGTCCAAAACGGTCGATCCGACAATAATTAATTTATATGCTGCTTATATGGATTGTGCTGAATGGATTTTTGTCTATTATGGCATTTATTTCCTTGACATTAGTGCTTGAAGAACGGTTAGAGCGATGCGGGCCTTCCACGCAAAATTTCCATCCCTAAACCCATCAAACCACTTTTGCACCAAGATCCCTTCAATAGTACCCTTTCCGTAAACGGCACAAATCTTGTTTTTTGTTTGGACAGCGTTCTTGCCGTTTTCTAAATAAACAAGCATAAAAGTTATCGACCGAAATTTTCAATTTTTAACAACCTAATTCATTGAAGGCAAATCAAAGCGAATCTAAACATTGAAAAAAACCATAGGAAGTAGTATATATATATATATATATATATATATATATATATATATATATATATATATATATATATATATATATTATTCTTTTTTGCTGTTCTTTTCGGCTTTTCTTTTTTCATCAACATCAGCCCGTGTTGATCCACTGCGGGATGAAGGCCTCTTCAGCATGTTTCCAACTTTCACGATCCTGGGCATTCCTCTTCCACTCTGGTCACATTTACTTAACGATGTCATCAATCCAACGTGCTTTCGGTCTTCTTCGCAGACGTTTGCGATCAAGCGGTATGCACTCCAGGATTGCCTTGGTCCATCTGCCATCCCATCGCCTCGCTATATGGCCTGTCCATCTCCATTTCAATTGTTTTACTCTTCCAATAATGTCACAGACTTTCGTTAGTTCCGTGATCCATGCGCAGGACTTTCTATCTCGTCTTGTAATGCCAAGTATACATCTTTCCATTCCCCTCTGTGATACCCGAAGTTTTTGAATTGGTTGTAATATGAGTGTCCAAGTTTAACTTCCGTATGTCATAACGGGTAGAACGCACTGATCGAAGACTTTTCTTTTCAGGAAAAGTGGGAGTCTGCTCTTAAACACAATGTTGAGCCTGCCATATGCTTGCCAGCCACATTTAACACGACGTTCCACCTCCAGGGCGGTATTCCCCTCCATTGAAATCCTCTGCCCAAGATATATAAAGCTGTCCACAATCTTCAAAGCCGTTCCGAAAACTGAAATTCTTCTGTCCTGAGCCAAGTTATTGACTTCAATAACTTCGCTATATATATATAAACTACTAATCCAATAAGATTTTTACACATCGGTCAATAAGTCCCCGGTCTGACATATAGATGATGAAACCTCCTAACCAGTTTCGATTCTGCTAACCTTCAAACATCATGTGTCAAAATTTCACGGCACTCTGTTTCCTCTTTTTTGAATTGTGGTGTTTTAGTGCCGCTAGTTTTGTTATTTTCAAAACAATGGAAAAAAATCGTATTTTGATTAAGGTTTGCTTTTTGATGAAGAAACTTGCCGTTGAAATAATACAATAGCATAATAAATATTACCCGGACTGTGCCTCAGGTAAATGCACCATAATTGATTCGTATGCTGAATTCAAACATAAGAAAGAGACATAGACAACATAGAACATAGAAACATAGAAACATAGACAACATAAGAAAAATTCACAAAACTGTCTGCAGGATATAGCTGATATAAATAAATCGAAAGGAAGTGTTTACGTCATTTTGCATGAACATATGGGAATGCGGCATGTAATAATGGATGAAACATAAATCCATCACTACACTCCGGAGTCAAATTGGCAGTCAATTGAATGAACGGCAACCGGTGAAAGTCGTCAAAGTGACCAAAAACAGATCCATCGAAAAGCAAAGTTATGGCATCTATGGTTCAGGATGCGCATGAGATTTGGGCTGCGATTGTTCATAAATTATCTCCTGAAAGGTAAAAACCATCAAAAGTAAATATTACATAGCGTTATTCGTGCGTTTGACGGGCGAGATCGCAATAAAAGATCTCCAAATGGACAAAAAAGTGCTGTTTCACCAAGACAATACACCGTGTCACATATCGTTGGCAACGTTGGCTAAATTGCATGAATAGCACTTCGAATTGCTTCCCCATCCAGCATATTGTCTAGATCTGCCCCAGAGCGACTATTTTCTGTTCTCAGACCTAAAAAAAATGCTCGTTGGAAATAAATTTAGCTCTATTGAAAATTTAGCTCCGCTTAAACTGAACAATATTTTGAAAGCAAAGAGAAATATATCTACAAAAAAAGGTGTAGAAATATTAGAAAAATGTTGTAAACGTTATATTGCTCTTCAAGGAGAATATATTGATGAATATAGTCGAAATTTGGAAAACGTGTGTTTTATTTTTCAGACCGGGGGCTTATTGACTGATGTATTATTTACAAGCGTTAAAAGAGCAACTAAAAATCTTTATTAAATTTCCGAACAATCCATCAATTTTTAAATCGTTTGTGTAAAAAAAATACAGTTCAACAATAACGTAAGTTGTGTTACTACTTAATTAACCAATAATATATTTTACAAGATTGTATTCAAATACCGTTAAGAAAAACACTGATTATATAGAAGCACGATAATTTTTTCCCACATCTGCTTTCACAGATTCTCTCAACCAGCATTCGCCTTTTTCATTTCATCGACCGCGAAATCGACCACTATCATTCAGTAACTTCCTGTAAGCAACAAGTCGAGTTATGAACAAGAACCGTGGGTTCGCACCTATGACTCAGTTACTTATTGGGCACCCCCGGTACCACCCACATGGTTAACCTTGGCCGTATCGTTCCTCCTTTCTTGAGATAATTAAAATGTCACAATGCTATTTTACTCATTTCTACTTGCTTGTTTTTTCAACTGTGGTAGTTTTCTTGCTACCAATTTTAATCTCAAATGGAAACCATAATGATACAGATGTCTAGTACCATTAATAGTACTATTACAGAGAGTGATCTAAGTAGTTTTCATTTAATTTATCTTGAAACTTTTATTGTTGTTATCGATGATCGTTAAGCTAATCCATATAATTATTTGACTAAGAATATTTTTCAGGCAATTAGTTCCAATAATCCTGTGGTCACGGAGATCATTCATCATAACCCTCTTAAATGTTTTTTTTTTGTTGCCCAAAAAATTTTTTTTTCAATAACAACATTTATATGTCTGGTTGCATAAACAGCAATTCCAAGATTGATGTCAGTAGTAAATTGACAACTAAAATTAAATAGTAAATTTGATTCAAAATGTTCTTAGACTTTTAATAATAAATCTGATTATTTGTGCAGTAGATAAAACGTTGGGACAAGTATTTAATTTATTATTTATTAATTAATATTGCAGTATTTTAAAGTATATATTGATGCTCAATGTTACGTTAGGTTTGGTACTAACAAAAAAACAAAACCAAAAACAAAACTATATTCTCAATTTAGACACATTGCACAACATACATTGCCACATATATCGTTCCTATGAATTCAGATTCTTATAAATGATACATTTACTGTAGCTGACAGATGCAAGAATTTTAAAACCAGAATAGTTGGAGAGTACATCTATAGAGCAGCAAAAAACAATCTACGTAACTATGTCATATCACAGCATTTGTTTTAGGTTATTTGTTTATTAAAGCAATTATTGATTGATTTTATCAACTCTGATATATATATATATATATATATATATATATATATATATATATATATATATATATATATATATATATATATATATATATATATATATATATAATAACTATGATAAACTATGATATATTTTTATGTCTGGTTGCATAAAGAGCAATGTCAAGATTGATTCATTAGTAAATTGACAACTAAAATTAAATAGTAAATTTGATTCAAAATGTTCTTAGACTTTTAATAATAAATCTGATTATTTATGCAGTAGATAAGACGCACGGACAATTATTTAATATTGCAGTATTAGAAAATTATATATTGATGCTCAATGTTAGGTTAGGTTTGGTACTAACAAAAAAACAAAACCTGGTTGTACTACTACATTCTCAATTTAGACTCACTGCACAACATACATTGCCACATATATGGTTCTTATGAATTCAGATTCTTATAAATGATACATTTACTGTAACTGACAAATGCAAGAATTTTAAAACCAGAATAGTTGGAGAGTACATCTTCTATAGAGCAGCAAAAAACACAAAATCTACATAACTATGTCATATCACAGCATTTGTTTTAGGTTATTTGTTTATTAAAGCATTTGATTTTATCAATTATGATATAAAGTGTGAGCTACTATTTTAATTTTATTAGGATTAGTTTCGGATAAAACTGTTAACACTCAAATACACGACGGTGGTCTGTTAATCCAGGCAAAATATATAGTGTTGTAAATTTCCAGATAAATTTTGTTAAATATTATCCTTTTAGGTATCTTTTAGATTATTTACCGCCTACTTTTTGTCATACAAAAGTGATTTATAGTTTTCTATAATATAATGTTATCCGAGGTTTTGTCCTGATAGATCACCATCGTTACAATGTACAATATTATTTGTGACGCGGTAAGAGATTCTACCCCTGGTTCATGGGGGAAAAAACGGGTGGGGTATGTATAACCAAATTTTGGAATGGGGATAGGATGCGTCGCAACCAAAAAGTTTACATTTCTTAGTATCATACACACACTTTGCTGTGCTAAAATAATAGTGTAACTATCAGACATCATTCATTTTTTTAGGTGGGGCACGTGCCCACGTGCCTTTATAGACCAACCGCCACGGTCCTAGGAAATATTTGGTAAATTAAACTTCACCGACCACTGCTAGTGCTATGAAACGTTTATTTGGTATTATCCAGAGTCTTTTTGTTAGTCTATAGTCGAGGGCGAGCGAAATAATAGATGGTTTTTATTGATATTGAGATTAATTTCAGAAAGTCGTGATAGTTTTTTACTGCAAGAAAGGTATACATATTTTTATACTTTCACTTTCGAAATGCAATATGTATGCTTTTGATTGTGATTTTAGATACAACATATTAACATGGACCCTTATGAAAACGAAGTCTTGCGACTTAGAGCTCTTTATGAGAGGGCATTAACTGATGATGAAAACTCTGTGGCAGATGGCAGACATTTTGTCCGATGAAGGGGATAATGATTGAGATGGCAGCATACCAGACAGATATGTAGAGATATTTAGTGATCATCAAAGTGGGTCTGAGCAAGAAGGAAAGGACGAATTTTCAGATAATGAAAACCTTGATAAGGGTGACCGGCGTTTGTTCTATTGAGGTAAAGATAGGATGAAATGGAAAAAAGAACACCACCTAAAAATATTGGCATTAGAAGAGAAAATATAGTTTCTCACCCATCAGGAACTATCCGCGAAGGGAAAAAGGTAATGCCTCCGATCGATTTTTGGAATCTTGTGTTTAGTAATGTAACTGATCTAGTAGTAAAATACACAAATATCTATATAACGGAAATATCAGAACGTTACAACGATAAACGTGATGCAAAAATTACTACTGCCTCGGAAATGAGAGCCTTCATTGGTTTACTCTATTTAGCTAAACTGGACCATCGATCAAAAAAAAAATCAAAAGCCTTTTGGTGTCAAGATGATTTAGGAAGTGAACTGTTTATTGCAACCATAGACCAAAGACGGTCTAGATATTATTATTGAGGGTCATATGTTTTGATGACAAAAGAAATAGAGAGTTGTAAGAGAGAAGTAGAGAGTTGAAAGATCTGAAATCGATAAGTTAGCACCTGTAAGAGACATTTTTGAAAAGTGAAATGAGAATTTAAGAAATATTATACTGTTTGAACGTATGTGACCCTCGATGAAATGCTTTTTGGATTTCGAGGCAGAGTTCGAGAACAGTCGAGAGCAGTTTCCGAATGTACATTCCGAACAAGCCGAAAAAGTTTGGAATTAAAGTTTTCGCCACTGTAGATACTAAAACTTTTTACACAAGCCATATGGAAATATATGCTGGCGTACAACCGGACGGATCATGTAAGTTAAATAATTTGACAGAAGCACTTATTTTAAGAATGTGTCAACATTTTTCTGGGACAGTACGAAACATATCAATGAATCGTTGGTTTACTGATGTTAGTGTTGTTAGTAAACTTGTTACAGAACATAGATTTACTGTAGTTGGAACATTCAAAACCAATAAGCGGGAAATAAGAATTTTGACTGATGTAAAAGACTGACCTATTGATTTTTCCATTTTTGCCTTTGGCGAGAAAATGATGACGAAAAACAAAAAACGATTTATTGTTGTCATAAGTGGACAGTGGACATTGTGGACAAAATGACAGCAACTTACAATGTTACCACAAATACAAAACGTTGGCCCTTAGTAACTTTTTATGGAATGTTAAAAATTGTATCTATCAACGCTTTTATAATTGTAAGACACAATCATCCCACTTCTGATTTAAGTAAGGAACGATGACTTATCAAACATAGTTTTTGAAAAGAAGACCATATGTCTTCCAGGGCAAATTCTTTGAGACTGTACACGTACATTCGCGACACCGCTGCGAAATATTCTGCAAGCAGAAGACAAGATGAACCTGATCCTCATCCAAATAAAAGGGATTATTGCAAATATTGTAAAAATCGCAAAACACGCTATTTTTGCAAATTTTGCAAAAGCTGGCTCTGCATGGAGCACATTTTAGCCTGGTTTAAAGAATGTGTGCACCAACCAGCGAATAATTACGTTAAAAGATTTGGGTGCTCCAATTTCTGCAAGGAGATTTTTAAGTAAAACTTTTTGTTAGTTTCAGGTCATTTATTTGAGAATGTATGGTTTATGTTTTACATTGGCGGTTTTTTATAGCTATTTTTATGTGTTAAAATAAAATATTTAAAATGAGACATTTTATTTCCATATTAGAATAATATAATGCAACATAAAAATCTTTCAATGTAATAAAAAAAACGATAAAATAAATGTAAGAAATAAATAAAAAAAAAATTGTATAACAAATTAAATAATAAAAGCAAAAAGAACACTTCGTCAAATTTGGTCCTAATAGACCACTGTCTTGAACTAATAATTTTACATAGATCGTGCTTCGTAGTGTTAATTTACTTTCTTTAAGACATATAATAATATTTTAATTTTACTTTTGACTGCTGCATGTTTTTGGTATGAACTTTAAGATTTTTGTTTTCATTTCTAAATAATGGAATGGTGAATTCTAATAATGGAATGGTGAAGAATGGGAATAATTCCCATTTTAAGCGATAGAAATTGTTTATTTAGGGCAATTTCTTTTTTTTTTATTTAATAATGATGTAGAGCATAATCGGGAAATGCTGTTAAAAAAAATGCGGGTTGTCGAAGAAACTAAAAATGAATAGGGAGATTATGAACCTTTTATAGTTGGAGATACATCGTACGGATTGCCGATTGTTAACGCGATAGACCATCTACTATTTTGGGGTGGTGAATGTGCTGGTCATGTTAAATTATGTTGTGTTACTCAATTATTTCCCAATTATTTGTTGTTTAGAGTGTATAGGTGGAATGGTACAGAAAATATGGTACAGAAGGCTATGGTACAGAAAATATTATTTGCAATCTACTCATTATGGTGTTTTAAATTTACTAATTTTGCAGGAAATGAAAGCAGGAAATGAATATAATGTTTTTCAACAAAAAACAAATAATATATATATATATATATATATATATATATATATATATATATATATATATATATATATATATATATAATATATATATATATATATATATATATATATATATATATATATATATATATATATATATATATATATATATATATATATATATATATATAATATATATATATATATATATATATATATATATATATATATATATATATATATATATATATATACATATATATACATACAGGACCATACAGTTTTAGAATTTTTGGTACAGTGTATCACATTTTTTCTTTGTACCGCCAAAATTCAGGCTCAGTGTCTTACGGTCAACTATATTTTATGGATTGATTTGTCGGTTACTTTGTGATAATAATTGTAATAAAACAATTTTTTTACTTTGTTATCTATCACTTTTATTTTTAAACAAATTTGTGTGACTATAGTTTCGTAAAACGATTTTACATTCTCAAACACTACTTTAAAACTTTTATTTATATATATTATGGATATATCAGAAGACAACCAAATCAAATCTCAACATCCAGCAAATAGTTATTTATGCCAGGACATTCTAGAAAGTTTGAAAAATACTGTGTCAACATAATCCTTATGTGAAATCATACAAAATTATGAATCATAGGCATTGAGCTTGAACAATGAGCTTGAACAAAATTTTGCGATAAATTTGTAGGTCAACTTGCAATAGTTCTTGTTGACTTTGAGGTGATTCAACGAATGTACCACGTAAAAAATGGGGTTGCATTTTAAGTTTTTGGACAAGCTGTATCTTGTAAGGCACCAGACTAAGATTTGTAAGCAAAATTTTCCACGTTGTGTCAAATAACAAAGCTCTACATGCTGCGATCGGCGACGACGAACAGATAAATTTCGATCCTCATCAACACTGCAAACAATAGCGGCGATATTTTCATCGAAACGCACAGGTTTTCGTCTTGTTTTTTTTTATATCTAGCAGCGTGAAACTTACGAGGTGCTATATAAGTTTGTCGCGCAGAACTTTGATTTTAATAATAAATTTCGACAGGTTGCTCTGATGTTAAATGTTCAATGATGATTAGCGAGACTTTACTGAATAATTTCGAAACTAGAGGGACGCAAAATCACAGTTCGTTTGTCAGCGACCCTTAGCGGAAGTTCGCACACACTAAAATATCACCCGCTAGTTGCATTATTGCGCTCATGTTCTGGAATAGGTTAACACTTAATTCTATTATCGAGAAATCCTAGATGTAGGGGTATATTATATACGTTGCATTTTTCTATGAGGGTACGTATCGACTGCAGTTGGTCCATTGTGCTAAAGCCTTACAGCCTGTTCGGTTTACTGGTAATTTATCAACCTTTGTTGTTAATCTATTAGTAATTATTGCACAGGTGAAGCAGCAAGTTTATTAGGCGATAATTATCTAGATTGAACTTATCTCTTTTCTGTGAAGCAGAATTACCTTGAAGACATTTATTCATAAGAATTTTTATAGCTGCTTCTTTAACTAAAGGTTGGTTAACTAGAAATCAGCAAGAGACGTATGTTTAGTTGATCATATTTTCAAAGAATAAATGTATTGGTGATACTCTTAATTAATTCCGTATTATTCAAATTTTAAAAAACATTGCCATCTAACGGATCTTTCAAATTAAGCGGTTTTTTAAATTCTTGAATAAAACACAGATGGTGTTGCGAATTTACGTAGATTATTTTAGTGGGTCTCATTTCGGAAGTGTAATGTGTGATATTTATAAAAATGGAGTAGTACACAATACAATTAACGCGTTGAAGTTGTTGAATTATTTTATGACAATTTTATGACAATTTTGGGACAAATGATTTTAAAAATTACGTGATATTTACGGTTTGCATAATCATCCATCTTAAAGCATCAATCGAATGGATTAAAAAATTTCAAGAAATCGATTCGGTGGAAGATAAAAGAAGAGCAATATATAGTCGTAGTGGTCGTTCACAAGAGTATATTGATCTGGTACATGAAAGTGTTAATGAAGACCCAGACGTTTCCATTAGTCGACATTCACAATAATTTGGACTCAGTGAATTTACGATTTAGCTCTGAAGGCATATTAGGTTCAAATAACAGATCAACTAATGTCACTGGATCATTTAAAACATCGTGCATTTGTCAATCAATTTGTTAATCAAAGAACAAACAGATAATTTTTCTCAAAAAATAATCTTTTCAAATGAAGCATATTTTGAAATTGACGGCTATGTTAATAAATAATAGACGCAAATGGCGTGAAGAAAATTCACGATTGATTTATGAGAAACCTTTACATCCTAAACGAATTACTATGGCGTGCATTAACATCAGAAAATGTAACTGGGCCGTATTTTTTCCAAAATGCTGGTGGTGAAGCTGTAACTGTGAATGGTGTTAGATATCGTGAAATTATAACTAGATTGTTGTGGGATAATTAATTGATCTGAATAATATTGATCTGGATGATATGTGGTTCCAAAAGAATGGCGCTAGACCTCACTCTGCCAATGAAACAATTGATTTATTGACAGAAACATGACAGATCATGTGGTTTGACACCGTCGAACTATTTTCATTGGGGTTACGTGAAAAGCCAGGTCCCATAAGAACAATCCACAATCGATTTTTGAAATGAACTAGAGGACGAAATTTTTCGAGTGATTGGTGAGATAAAGTCACAGTTACGCCAAAATGCCCCACAAAATTTTGATAAAAGAGTGGACGTCTGTGGAGCTGCAAGAGGTGGTCACTTGCGTGGTGGTTAAATGTCATTCACTTTGCTTCAATTATGAAAAAAAAGTTTCTAGAAATCAACGCAAATTCTGTGTTTTATTCAAGAATTAAAAAAAAATCCGGTCGATTAGAAAGACCCTTTACTAACAATAATTTAACTTAATATATCATAAACTATACTCTAGTTAAATTTGTCGAGCGAAATTATTGTTATATTCTAAGGAATATTAGGTAAACCTTTATAAGAATGAAAAAGTAAAGTGTGGATGAGTTTCATATTAGTCACTTGATGCTTTCTGAGCTTTGAAAGCAAAAAAATGGCACTAATTCTACTAATACCATTAATGCTGCCTTGGATAGCAGAAAATGTAAGCGTTGGTTTAAAAAGTATGAGAACGGAGATTTCTTAGACTATTGGGCTTCTTTCAGACCATATTTTAGACTGAAATAGAAAGTTTTCTGACTTTCTAATAGAAATCTGAAAGGTTTGCTGAGAACAAGAATGTGTAGTTGAAATTAAAGCTGATACCATTAACCATCCAGGAATTAGTCACAAAGTTTAAAATTTTATGGCCCACAATACAACTATATTTAAAACAACCAGGATAGGTTAACACCAAGACTAATATCAAGACAGCCACGTTTGCCTACTGCAAAGTCAGGTCTTCACCCAAAAAAGTATTATTGTGAGTATGGTAGAATTTTACAGGAAGTATTCAGTACGCTATTTTATATCTTAATGAAACCATAAGTGCTAAATATTATTGTGATCTCTGATTCTAAAACGTTCAAAACTGATTAATCGAAATTATGTTATTCTGTAACATGACAATGTCAGACCTTATAGTATTAGAATCACCCAAAAATAAGATCAAAGTTAGGTTGGAAAGTATTTAGAAAAAAATTTCTAATTGCTTCGACTGATTGCGCGGTTGGCTCTTGGTGAAACATAGTAACAATGATAATAATTAAAACACTTGGTATTTGTTTCACAATATATTCAGTTATCTATAAACTGAACTAAAAGTGGTTTTAAAGTGCTGTCTAATGGAGGTTGGTTTTTTTTGTTTCGTTAAATTTATTACACTTTTAATAATGGGGGTATTATTTCCGAAGTCCAACCGGGTGTTTGTTAGGTGTTTACCGTTGTAGATAGCTTTATAATTTATATATATATATATATATATATATATATATATATATATATATATATATATATATATATATATATATATATATTATATATATTATTATTATTATTCACGTATGGGCCCGGGTAGACCACGCGAAGTACAATTAAAGCCGTTTGTTGTTGTTAGCCTTTCTTTGAGCCCATACTAATTTCATTCTTTCGCTATGAGCTTTTTTTCTTTCGTCAGACCAAGTTGTTCCAGTCTTCCTACATTTTTCTCTCTGGCCAACCTTCCAAACGTCAAGCTTGTGTCTGAAACAGCCTCTATCCTGAATTTCACTTTGTGTAATATTTGCTGATCTTAGGTCCTCTTTAATTGCAGCAATCCATTTAATTATTTCTACTTTAGCTCTACTCCTATTTTCATAAAATTCGACTATTTGTCTAGTTAGCCTATTTGGACTCATCCGTTTTATGTGTCCGTAAAACTTAAGTCTTCTTTTTCTCATATCGCTATGTATATCTGTGTTTGTTTTGTGTTTTTAGATAAGCATTTTTTGTTGTAAATATTTTGTGTAAGTCTCAATACCGTTTCCATTTTTTGACATCTATCCTTATTGGCCGCTTTTTCCAACCCATTTTCCATGATTATTTCACCCAAATATTTGAATTGAGAGACTCGTCTGATGTTACCATATTTTGTTTTTAGAAATGGTGTTCTTAGTCTGTTGCAGGTCATGTATTGTGTCTTTTCAAAGGAAATTTGAAGTCCTACCTTTTCTGCTGTTTCTTTTAGAATTTCAATCTATTTCTGTGCCGTTAATACATCTTGAGCCAAAATTGCTAGATCATCAGCAAACGCCAGACAACCAATTTTGATGTTGGTTCTCCCCAGTTTAATGGGCTGGTCAATATTCAGGACCGACTTTTTTTCACGCCACTCCTGTATTACTTTTTCTAGAACACAGTTAAATAAGAGTGGCGAGAGTCCATCCCCTTGTCTCACTCCAGTTTTAATTTCGAAGGGCTCTGAGATGTCACCCATGAATTTAACTTTTGACCTTGTGTTAGTTAATGTTGCTTTAATAATTGCCAGCGTTTTCAGATCTAGTCCTTGTTCTTTCAAGATTCGGAATAAAGATTCGCGGTCTATAGAATCATATGCTTTTTTGAAATCCACAAATGTACAGACGAGATTTTTATTGTACAGTTTTTGATGTCTTAGGATCAACTTTAGATTCAGGATCTGTTCAGGGCAGGATCTGCCCGGTCGAAAACCTGCTTGATATTCACCAATTTTAGGTTCCAACTGTTCTTGTGCTCTGTCTAGTAGACATTGAGATAGAATCTTGTAGCAAACTGGGAGAAGAGATATCCCTCTATAGTTGTTTACATCCGTTCTATCTCCTTTCTTGTGTAGTGGATGGATTAGAGCATCTTTCCAATCTTCCGGAATCCGTTCGGTTCGCCAAACTTCTTGTAGAATTTTGGTTATTTCCTTGATTGTACCTAGACCAGCGGATTTCAAAAGTTCAGCAGTGATTCCATCTTCACCAGAAGCTTTGTTATTTTTAAGCCGCTTGATTTGCCTAATTATTTCATCTTCATTCGGTGGTAATGAATCTGGGTTTGTTTGTTTAGGGTTTAGTGTTGATAATTTGTTTAAAGGCTCAGGACAGTTTAGTATTTGTTCAAAATATTTCGCAAGTTCTTTGCAATTGTCTTGGTTATTTGGAGCTAATTGTCCGTTTTCCTTTTGGAAGCAAAGACGTTGGGGTTGATAGCCTGTTAATTTACTTTTATATGTTTTGTAAAAGTTTCGGGTGTTATTTTTTTGGAAATCTTTTTCTATTTCATTAAGTTTATTGTTTTCATATTTTCTTTTAATTTGTCTAATTAGCTTCGATATTTCTTTTCTTGTTCCATTTTCTTGTTCCATGTTGACTGTTCCAATCTTTGAATGCTTTACTTCCGCTTAATACTGCTTGCTCGCAAACTTCATCCCACCATGGACGTTTTCTACGTTTTTGTAAAGGGACCAACTTTAAGCCTGTTTTAATAATTTTTTGTTCAATTCTTGCCAGTTCTGTACTGGTTGTTTATCAAGCTCTTCTGTTAGGGCTGGTTTTATTATCGTTGGGTCGAACTTTGGTATCAGCAGTCTCTTTTGAATACGTTTTCGAGCTTTTAAGCTAAGTTTGATTCTAGTGAAGTAGTGATCCGTGTCTATGTTAGCTCCCTTCCTGACTTGAACATTCAAAATCTCTTTATAATTGGGGTACGAAATGGCAAGATGGTCAATTTGAAATTCACCTATGTACGTGTTTGGGCACCTCCAGGTCTTTTGTTTTGTTATTTTCTTCTTAAAATGGGTTGACATTATTTTTAGATTAAACTGCGAACATAGTTCAACCAATCTTCTACCATTATGGTTAGTCCATTTATGAGCGGGAAAACTGCCGACTGTTTTCCTGTACTTTTTTTCTTTCCCTAGTTGGGCGTTGAAATCACCCAATAGGATTTTTACATGGTTAGAGGGAATTTTAGAGATAGTCTTTTCCAGAATTTCCCAGGACTTATTTACTTTTTCAGGATTAGATTCAGGATTTTATTCGTTATATTATCAGGATTAGATTCTTTTTCAGGATTTTTTTCGTTAACTCGGAGGTGTGCATTGATTAATGTATAGTTTTTGTTAGCTCACTTGAGGGATAGTGTCATAAGTCGATTATTTACTGGCTGGACATTAGTTATAGAACCAAGAATGTTTCTTGAGATAGCGAAAGCAACACCGAGATGTGGTGTATTTTTGAGTATTCTTTTGTCAGTTTTACTTTTAAAAAGTCTGTAGTTGCCGAATTCCAAGGTGTTATCATCTGTCAATCTGGTTTCTTGCAAAGCTAAAATTTTGATTTTTTGCTGATTCAATGTTCGCCTCAATTCGTGTAGTTTTCCTGGACGCAGGAGAGAATTGATATTTACCGTTCCAAAGAAAGTTTTTGTTTTCGGTTTCAGACGTTGACCAGAGGTCTCCGACTCCCTCTGAAAGAGTTTGCGTTTAAGTTTGTATATATATATATATATATATATATATATATATATATATATATATATATATATATATATATACATATATATATATATATATATATATATATATATATATATATATATATATATATATATATATATATTGAGCACGAATCTGAAAGAACAAGGACTACATCTAAAAACGACGCTGGCAATTATTAAAGCAACACTAACTAACACAAGGTCAACAGTTAAATTTATGGATGACATCTGAGAGCCTTTTGAAATTAAAACTGGAGTGAGACAAGGGGCTAGACTCTCGCCACTTTGATTTAACTGTGTTCAAGAAAAAGTAATACAGTAGTGGAGTGTAAAAAAATTGGCCCTAAATATTTGATGTTTGCTGATGATCTAGCAAGTTTAGCTCAAGATATATTAACAGCACAAAAACAAATTGAAATCCTAAGAGAAACAGTAGAAAAGGTAGGACGCAACTTTTCCTTTAAAAAGACACAATACATGATCTGCAACTGACTAAAAACACAATTACTAAAAACAAAATATGGTAACATCAGACGAGTCTCTCAATTAAAATAATTGGGTGAAATAATCATGGAAAACGGGTTTAAAAAAAATGGCCAATAAGCGTAGATTTCAAAAAATGGAAACTGCATTGAGTCACATCAAATTTTTACAATAAAAAGTGCATATCTAAAAACACAAAACTGAAACATTACAACACAATTATTAAGCCAGAATATATATATATATATATATATATATATATATATATATATATATATATATATATATATATATATATATATATATATCTCCCTATATATATATATATATAAAAGCTGGTGGTCGGACGTTACATAAAACACTGGCAAAATTATACTCAAAATGCCTCAAAGAACAAAAAGTACCTGACTTATGGAAAAATGCAGAAGTGATCCTTTTACATAAAAAAGGAGAACAGGAAGATTTAAAGAACTACCGTCCAATAAGCCTCCTATCAGTGATGTACAAAGTTTTCACTAAGATAATTTCTAAAAGAATATTAAAAAAACTGAATGACGCACAACCAAGAGAACAAGCAGGATTCAGAAGTAGATTCAGTACAATGGATCACATCCAGGTTGTACAGCAGGTCATAGAAAGGCACAACGAATACACCATGCCACTGTGCTTGGCTTTTATCGACTACGAAAAAGCATTTGATTCCATCTCAAAGCATGCGATAATGGATGCACTGCTTAGCCAAGGTGTAGAGAGAGCCTATGTAAACCTATTAGAATCGATATATGATGAAGCTACAGCCACAATTCACCTTGATGATCTTGAAGTGGGAATTAATATAGAACGAGGTGTACGGCAGGGTGACGCAATATCGCCTATTCTTTTATCGGCTGGCCTTGAAGAAGTATTCCGTAAACTGAATTGGGAACAGGATGGGGTAAAGATCAATGGTGCAAACTTAAACCATCTTAGATTTGCAGATGATATTATTCTCATTTCACAAGACCCAGAGGAGCTGCAAAGACGCATACAAGAACTGCAAATGGCTGGCGAACCATTTGGCTTGAAAATAAACCTGAAAAAGAGTCAGGTTATGTTCAATAACTTCGCTCAGGACAGAAGAATTTCAGTTTTAGGAATGGATTTAGAGATTGTGGACAGCTTTGTATATCTTGGGCAGAGGATTTCCATGGAGGGGAATACCGCCCGGGAGGTGGAACGGCGTGTTAAATGTGGCTGGCAGGCATTTGGTAGGCTCAACATAGTGTTTAAGAGCAGACTCCCACTTTGCCTGAAAAGAAAAGTATTCGATCAGTGCGTTCTACCCGTTATGACATACGGAAGTGAAACCTGGAGACTCACATCGCAATCAATTCAAAAACTTCGGATGGCACAGAGGGGAATGGAAAGATGTATGCTTGGCATTACAAGACGAGACAGAAAGTCCTGCGCATGGATCAGGGAACAAACAAAAGTCTGTGACATCATTGGAAGAGTAAAACAGTTGAAATGGAGATGGGCAGGCCATATAGCGAGGCGATGGGACGACAGATGGACCAAGGCAATCCTGGAGTGGATACCGCTTGATCGCAAACGTCCGCGAAGAAGACCGAAAGCACGATGGACTGATGACATCGTTAAGTATATTGGACCCGAGTGGCAGAGGAAAGCCCAGGACCGTGAAGGTTGGAAGCATGCTGAAGAGGCCTTCATCCTGCAGTGGATCGATACGGGCTGATGATGATGATGATGATGATATATATATATATATATATATATATATATATATATATATATATATATATATATATATATATATATATATATATATATATATATATATATATATGTATATATATATATATATATATATATATATATATATATATATATATATATATATATATATATATATATAAATATATATATATATATATATATATATATATATATATATATATATATATATATATTTTTTTTTTTTTTTAATAGAACGAAAGGCATCGAGGAGATTGAAAAGAAGGAAAGACAAATCATAAGACAAATCTTAGGCCCCTAACAAATAAACAGCACAACATACCGACTGCGAGAAATCCAAGAAATCAAAAGTGAAAAGAATGAAATCAGAATGGGCGCAAATGAAGGCTAACAACGACAAACCCCTGTAACTTTACTTCGTGTGGTCGACTAGGGCCAATACGTGAATAATTGTTGCAACAGAATAGGACAAACAGACGAATCTCGCCCAGAATATAAGAACATACAATCAATTTAAAAAACAAACAAACCACTTCCGCTCTGTTCCATCATCATCTATAAACTGGATATAAAATCAGGTTTAAAGGAGCCAAAGAAATAGCCCCGATACAATCTGCGCAGTCGTCGGGCAGTTATGAGAGCGAGTATAAGGACTCGTGCCCGTCAGGTGGATTCTTCACTAACACTTTGAAACTTTGGTTCAGTTTATACATAACTCTCTTTGGGAATGGTCGCGAGGCCGAAACATGTCAGAGAATATCTTGAATATATTGTGAAACAAATACCAACTGTTTTAATTGTTACGACTTTCTTTTTGGAAAAAATCCTGCTGCGATGGCTATCAAAAATACCCTGGAAGAAAATTTTACTTCAAAATTATTATCATTTTACAAAAATGGCAAAAAGTTTGTCATAGAGGTAAGCGAAAATTGTCTTTAACGATGGAGACTATATTGTAGATTAAAATTTTAAAAACTGTATAACGTTTTTATCAGAAAACGACACTACTAGTGAGTATCCCTATTAACCTGCCTGACTTTCTAATAAATTAAATAAAAATCAATATATTGCTTAATAATCGAATTATTATATTGTTAAATAACTTCTGTTTTATAAGAAACACGTTCCAATATTTTTCATGGTTTAAATTCATATAATTTGATGTTTGATTTATATGTAATAAAACATTTCAAAACCTGTAAGTTGCAAATTCATTAGAATAATTGTTTAAAAACGGGTTTGTATGTTTTAAAATAATTTTAATAACCTCATTGAAAAAATTCGCATCATAAATCATAACACATTTAATTGCATGTTTTAATATAGTTAGATGAAGGTCGAAACGCAGACAATTTCTAAGACAAAATATTACCTTCTAAATATCGGGTTGCTTGAAAAGTTCGTATTTTTTTTTGAGAGAAAGATGAACGCATATAGTTTATGTAAATATTTATTTAATTTATTGTGTAAGTACCGTTATTATTTACAATTTTCTGCCAATATGGTAGTAGGTACATAATATATTTTTGTCAAAAATTGGCATCTTTATTGCAAAAAACTGTCAACTGGTTGTCTTTCAACTGTTCTTCCGTTTTAAAGGATTTCCCATTTAACACGTTCAGTGCCACAGGGCGCGGATCCCTGTCCTACTGAACTTTCCAGCCAGCCCACTGGACGTGGTTGCGCGTTTATGCCCTCTAGTTTTGATGTATCACTGTTTCTCTGGCATTCGTGAAATATTTTTATTATTTACGTTGGCGTTTCTGGATATCCCATAGTGTAAAGTTCCACTCTTCGTTTCTTAGTTTTCATAACGTTAAGTTTGTACGACGCAGTTAATGAGCTGTAGTTTATTATGAGTTTGGACAGTTTTTGACTATAAAATTAATATTTTTTTTTAATTATATTTGATAAATCATCAAATGATACATAATAAGGCTCTGCATCATAAAATTTTTGATAACACAGGTCAACAAATTTAAACTTTTTTGAGGTGACATTGAGGTGTATATGAAGTATTTTGTAGTTCTAGATCCGAAAATGATAAGCTAATTACCGTAATATGTATACGGTGGTTGGGAAAAAATAAGAAGATATATTTTTACAGTCTAATGTTTATTTAATATAAACATGTAAAATGCGTTAAATCTATGCAAAGACATTACTGAAGATTACGTGAATAAAAAATATATTACATGAGATGTCATACAGAGACAAAAACTGTCACGTTTTGCTCTTGTGTTCTGTAGCATCATCCCGTTTTAAAAACCAGCAGTAGTTGCTTAACATAGATGGGTTCCAGCATACCTGGTATCTTGCTTCCATCGTCTTGATAACCTGATGAAAGCTCTCTCCTTGTTCGCCGTTTACTGCACCCAAATTTTCCGGATAAAAATCCAAATGGAAATATAAAAGTTGCACTTTAAGGACATGCGTCACCCAAGTATTTCATAGGATTACAAGAGTTCATCTATGAAGTTTTTATACTACTCATCTTTCTTGTTGTCCAGAACTCATTTCACTCCACTAATAAAACACTTCTAAACTTCCAAGCTTGCATCACTTAATTGAGGAAATATTTCTTTTAGGAACTTAAAATCATTACCCTCTTTGTTTATAGTTATGTTAAAAAAAAAATTATTAGTCGTAGCTTAATACGGAGTGGCGGAAAAAGCACCTTTTTGGGTTAACAAGGGGGATGTTTAAAGTACCGGTTCAAAAGAAGTTCTATGAAAAGTCGGAGGGTTCTATATCATATATCGGATATATCGGAGGGATATATACTTGATTTGCAAAGTTCAAAATATGAGAATCGAGAGGAATTAAATGTGGAAATTACTGATAGAACGTAGTTCGAGGAAGGCAGACCAGAAGTATTTCCTTTTACAGCACAGCAACAGTTTCTGCGAGTAAATTTACTTGAAGATAATGTACCTTTTAATTTTTTCAAGTTCTATTTTGCTGACACATTTTGTTTGCTGACACATTTTTTGAACTTAAAAGAGTCAAATGAGTATCCGAAGAGATATTTTTTGGTCCTTCTACAAAAGAGATCTCGAGACATTGTATGGGGCTTCTGATTCACATGGGAAAAGTAAAAGCTTCCAGATTCCAAGCATGACTATTGAAAAACTAAAGACTACATGAGTCGTAATAGATTTCTGCTTATTTTACAATATTTACATTTTGTCAGAAATCCAAGAATAGGAGAATAGGAAAAAAGCTTCCAAAAGACAGACTATATAAAATAAGATCAGCTATAGACCATTTTATTATTAAAACCATTTTTTATTATTAAAACAAGCATTCTGTATTACCCAGGGCAAAACTTGTGGAGTGGCGTCTGTATTTTAGAGTTTATATTATATATATATATATATATATATATATATATATATATATATATATATATATATATATATATATATATATATATATTATATATATATATTCTCGACCGTGTAAATAGTAGAGGAGTATAATCTCAGGTATGCGGTCTGTCCTTATGAATTAATACTAAGATTTCATTCTTTGATTATCCTTAATATATTTCGCCAAATTTTTTCTAACTTCTTCTGGAGAAATAATATAATGTTTAAAATTAGTCAAATTGTTAAAATATACATATTAAAATAAACAATATATATACAACACTAACACGTAGGACAAACCATAAACACTAACAACAATAAATGCCTCTAATTGTACTTCGCGTGGTCCACCAGGGCCCATACGTGAATAATATATATATATATATATATATATATATATATATATATATATATATATATATATATATATATATATATATATATATATATATATATATATATATATATATTATATGGTATAAAGTTATACTTATTGACAGAACCTAACGGTTTTATTTTAAAATCTCTAGTTTGTAGTGGGAAGGGAGACAAAACTTCAGAGGAAGGACACTCTGAAAATGTAGTCAAAAAAGTGCCAACATATTTAAATAGTGGGCACAGTCTGTATATAGACAATTACTACAACAGTGTACAATTGTGTGAATATATAATTAGCAGAAAAACCCATTGTACAGGAACCCTACGAAAAACTCTTTCAGCAAAAAAAAACGAGAGGTAAGATAGT
>JARFXV010001379.1:0-102348 GCA_031761425.1 Cosmopolites sordidus
GACTTCGCGACACAGAGTACTTAAAGGCACAACGAGGAGGTCCCTCTGAAAGACCTCCTCCTCGCAAAATGGTAGAGATTAAGGAAGAAATTTTAAAAATTGCCGAAAACGAGCCAATAACGAGCACTAGTTCATAGCAGGTAAAGTTGAAGTTGGTTATAGTAAAGTGTGGAAGACTCTGGGGTAAGAACACTTTTATCCCTATTATTATCAACGGATACAAGCTTTACATTCCCAAGATTATCCTAGAAGAGTTAAATTTTGACAGTCGATGTTACATCAGTATAACAGAAATGAAAATTTCACAAAATTTATTTTGGCTAGCGACGAGATCATATTTACAAGAAATGGAGTTGATAATTTCCGCAACAACCATATTTGACCAGTAGAAAATCCACATACTGTGAAAAGAACCTATTTTCAGCACAGATTTTCAATAAATGTTTGAGCTGCTATAGTAAATGGCACGCTTGTTGGGTCTTTCTTTCTTCCAGGTCGACTAACTTAAATGTGGTTCGTTAATAAGTGGTTTCTACATGATGAAGCTCCGCCACATTTTAGACAAGCAGTTGTGGTTCTGTGGAAGAATATATATATATATATAGAAGATATATATATATATATATATATATATATATATATATATATATATATATATATATATATATATATATATATATAGAGAGAGAGAGAGAGAGAGAGAGAGAGAGAGAGAGAGAGAGACAGATTTTTTAATGTAATCCAGCTTATATATATATATATATATATATATATATATATATATATATATATATATAGAGAGAGAGAGAGAGAGAGAGAGAGAGAGAGAGGAGAGAGAGAGAGAGAGAGATTTTTTAATGTAATCCAGCTTGCGATAGGGGTCGCTGTAACACGAACTGTGAAACTGTTGAGTGTCAAAATTATTTAGTACAGTCTGGCAAATAATCATGATACGTTTAACATCAGAACAAGGCTTGCAAATTATCAAAATCAGTGTTCTGTGCGCCAAACTTGATGTGAATTTTATGATGCACATAATCGCTCAACCGAGCAATGCATTCGTCGATTTATCAACAAATTCCAAACGCATTTTACCCTGATCGATATTAAAACAAAAACAAGACATGAAACTGTGCGTCCCGAAGAAAATATGGTCGCCGTTGGCAGGAAGTTGGGCTTAGTTATAAAGATTTTGTTCTGGTGTCTTGGAGTGAAAATAAACCGCAAATGATCTAACAATTACTATTATATCCAGAAAAATGCATCGTATGGTGCAGATTGTGCGCCGGTAGTATCATTGGGCCGTATTCCTTTAAAAGCAATAAGGGAAAAAATAAGGTCTTTATACCTTTGTTCTATCTTGTCGATTTTAACTTTCAATATTATTCACTAATTTCAGTATTTTGTATTCTATCCATTCTTATTATTTCATATACTCTTCTTAGATGATTGATTACCATACTTTGGTTTCTGCTCATCGCTTTATTTGTTGGTAACCAGCTTGCTGTACACACATATTTTTACATACAGAATTTTCTTTTTTGTAAAAAAATGTTTCTCATCGAGAAAATTATCATAAATGTCGATGTCCAGATTTTCCAATATGTTTTACAGCTGTACAACTTTAATTTTAACCTCGAGAATTTTTGAAATTCTTCTAAATTTCTTATTTAATTTTAGATTTAAGTTTCTTTAGCTCTTTTAGTAGTTTAGCATCGCAAGTTTGTCTGCAAAAACACACTATTTTATCCATACTGGCGACAAATTAGTGTCCTTGCAGCATTACTTACTTCGTTCATGAAATCATCCATGACTATATTAGGTAACGCTGGGTTAAATCCCTCAATAACTGTTAACTCATCGGAAACAATATTATCTATTATTATATACAAAAGATTCTATTTATCTATCTGACATATATATTGTTCATGACATTAATAACTGTATACGTACTCAGAATGTATTGTCATACGGACGTTATTTCTGTTGTTTATTGACAATTTAGTTAGTGAAAATTTAATCTCAGGCAAAAAATGGAATTAACTCGTGCGATTTTCGACGTGGATTAGCCCAACAACAGTACATCGATCAACTCACTTTGACTTTTGGCGATGAAGCACCATCGAAAGCAACTGTATATCGCTGCTTTGGTAAATTAAATCGTAGCCGTTGTTCGCTCACGGACGAATTTAAAGAAGATCATCCAAAATCGGTTGTTGTGCCAGAAAACGTGGATACTGTGCGCGAACTGTTAAAGCAAGATCGTCATGTGACATACCGTGAGGTTTAGGTATCCCTGGGCATTCATATGACAAGCATACACAAAATTTTACATGAACATTTAGACGTGAAAAATATTTGTGTGCGTTGGATCTGGTATAATTTGAGAATCGCTCAAAAAAAGGCTCGTGTCGATTGGTGCGAAGAAATGCTCAAAAGCGTTATCAAAAGTGTTTAACATCTACACAGATGACGAATCGTGAATCTATGCGTATTGGCCCGAAAATAAACAGCAGTATGTATGGGTACTGACGGGTATTTTTGAAAGACCCAACAGCACTACTGTGTGGGTTTTTCAAAATGAGCCAAACCCAACAAAAGTTATTCGTGCAAGAAAAACTTCGAAGCAAATGATCGTCTGTTTTTTGGGATAAATGGGCATGCGGATACAGTGCCACAAGAGAATTGTAGAACAACAACTGTATTTCAATTTGTATTAATTTATTGTGCAATTAAATGAATTTCAGAAAACTATATCGAATTTATTACATTTTACATCAGAAATGTTAAAATGTGCCAATAATTTTCTGTTGCATAATGTATTTAAAAAAATAATATATGCCGAGGGTACTATAAATGTCAATGAAGTTGAAAATAATTTGTCATTGAATGGTTTCCTCAAGGTTTTCAAATGTTTTTATAAAGACAAAATACAATATATCGATCGAAAAAAAAAAACATCGTAAAAAGAAAACAATCCAACAATCGATTTTACCATATTAACATTAATTACTAAAGGCATATGTGTATCAGACTGACAAGTATAAAAAACCAAAACATGTCTTGTTGATACGGGTGCTTAAAATTATCATACAGTTGCATGAAACAATTAAAATCAAGACGTAAGACTAAATAAGATATTTTTGATATTTCCGTTAATAAATTTATATATATATATATATATATATATATATATATATATATATATATATATATATATATATATATATATATATATATATCATCATCATCATCATCAGCCCGTATCGATCCACTGCAGGATGAAGGCCTCTTCAGCATGCTTCCAACCCTCACGGTCCTGGGCTTTCCTCTGCCACTCGGGTCCAATATACTTAACGATGTCATCAGTCCATCGTGCTTTCGGTCTTCTTCGCGGACGTTTGCGATCAAGCGGTATCCACTCCACTATTGCCTTGGTCCATCTGTCGTCCCATCGCCTCGCTATATGGCCTGCCCATCTCCATTTCAATTGTTTTACTCTTCCAATGATGTCACAGACTTTTGTTTGTTCCCTAATCCATGCGCAGGACTTTCTGTCTCGTCTTGTAATGCCAAGCATACATCTTTCCATTCCCCTCTGTGTCACCCGAAGTTTTTGAATTGATTGCGATGTGAGTGTCCAGGTTTCACTTCCGTATGTCATAACGGGTAGAACGCACTGATCGAATACTTTTCTTTTCAGGCAAAGTGGGAGTCTGCTCTTAAACACTATGTTGAGCCTACCAAATGCCTGCCAGCCACATTTAACACGCCGTTCCACCTCCCGGGCGGTATTCCCCTCCATTGAAATCCTCTGCCCAAGATATACAAAGCTGTCCACAATCTCTAAATCCCTTCCTAAAACTGAAATTCTTCTGTCCTGAGCGAAGTTATTGAACATAACCTGACTCTTTTCCAGGTTTATTTTCAAGCCAAATGGTTCGCCAGCCCTTTGCAGTTCTTGTATGCGTCTTTGCAACTCCTCTGGGTCTTGTGAAATGAGAATAATATCATCTGCAAATCTAAGATGGTTTAAGTTTGCACCATTGATCTTTACACCATCCTGTTCCCAATCCAGTTTACGGAATACTTCTTCAAGGCCAGCCGAGAAAGGATAGATAATATAAGTGATGATATAAAAGATAGAGAATATATATATATATATATATATATATATATATATATATATATATATAGTGTTATATATATTTAGTGTTCTGAATCCAATGAGGCAACAGTATATATGGGTATATGTATATATATATATATATATATATATATATATATATATATATATATATATATATATATATATATATATATATATATATATATATACTATGTCACAAGACCCAGAGGAGCTGCAAAGACGCATACAAGAACTGCAAAGGGCTGGCGAACCATTTGGCTTGAAAATAAACCTGAAAAAGAGTCAGGTTATGTTCAATAACTTCGCTCAGAACAGAAGAATTTCAGTTTTAGGAAGGGATTTAGAGATTGTGGACAGCTTTGTATATCTTGGGCAGAGGATTTCAATGGAGGGGAGTACCGCCCGGGAGGTGGAACGGCGTGTTAAGTGTGGCTGGCAGGCATTTGGTAGGCTCAACATAGTGTTTAAGAGCAGACTCCCACTTTGCCTGAAAAGAAAAGTATTCGATGAGTGCGTTCTACCCGTTATGACATACGGAAGTGAAACTTGGACACTCACATCGCAATCAATTCAAAAACTTCGGGTGGCACACAGGGGAATGGAAAGATGTATGCTTGGCATTACAAGACGAGACAGAAAGTCCTGCGCATGGATCAGGGAACAAACAAAAGTCTGTGACATCATTGGAAGAGTAAAACAATTGAAATGGAGATGGGCAGGCCATATAGCGAGGCGATGGGACGACAGATGGACCAAGGCAATCCTAGAGTGGATACCGCTTGATCGCAAACGTCCGCGAAGAAGACCGAAAGCACGATGGATTGATGACATCGTTAAGTATATTGGACCCGAGTGGCAGAGGGAAACCCAGGACCGTGAAGGTTGGAAGCATGCTGAAGAGGCCTTCATCCTGCAGTGGATCGATACGGGCTGATGATGATGATGATATATACTATATATGCAAGATTGTTAGGTGTAATACATGAGATTGTAGTTGTATGACAGTTGGGTGTAGTTGCTTGTATGATACTCAACTACTGTTGTACATTGGATACATTTTAAAGGAATCTAACACTGCATATATACGCCATCCGACGGGAAATTAAAAATTCGCTTCGTCGAACCAACAAATTTTTCGAGTGATCATGATCTTGTCTTTTTTCATTCAAAAGCACATCGCAGAAGTGTAAAGGACGATCTGGATCATCCTCTAATAATACTTGAAGTAATCTTGGCCGATACATTTTCAAACCTCACACGAACCAAAAATCTACGGGAAATATCTAACTCAATAGAGGCAATTTTTTTGATTATTTTGGGGCTTTGAGTAAATGCGAAAGCAACTACCATTTGATTTTTATGGGTAGCAATACTGACTAGTCGACCACTCTTTGACGCATTACAGATGGACCCAGTTCGATCAAATTTATCCAGTAATCTATAAATTGTTAGTCTAGTTGGTGAAGGTGTATCAAATTATGTAGAACTTTTTAAGCATTATCTGTCTTCCAGTATGGTCTGATTCCGTTAATCGATTGTTAAATTACCAGCCATTATTATCTGAAAAAAATCACAATTATAAAACGCAAAACAATATAATATATGATATAATAAAAAATGATAGTTCAGCATATTATCGAATAGTATAGTAGTAGTATACAGAACTTTGTATAACTCTTTTAAATAATAATAAAAAATAATTTAAAGCAACGTTAACTAACACGAGGTCAAAAGTTAAATTCATGGGTGACATCTCAGAACCCTTCGAAATTAAAACTGGTGTGAGACAAGGGGATGGACTCTCGCCACTCTTATTTAACTGTGTTCTAGAAAAAGTAATACAGGAGTGGCGTGAAAAAAAGTCGGCACTGAATATTGACCAGCCCATTTAACTGGGGAGAACCAACATCAAAATTGATTGTTTGGCATTTGCTGATGATCTAGCAATTTTAGCTCAAGATGTATTAACGGCTCAAAAACAGATTGAAATCCTAAAAGAAACAGCAGAAAAGGTAGGACTCCAAATATCCTTTGAAAAGACACAATACATGACCTGCAACAGACTAAGAACACCATTTCTAAAAACAAAATATGGTAACATCAGACGAGTCTCTCAATTCAAATATTGGGTGAAATAATCATGGAAAATGGGTTGGAAAAAGCGGCCAATAAGGGTAGATGTCAAAAAATGGAAACGGCATTGAGACACAAAATATTTACGACAAAAAATGCCTATCTAAAACACAAAACTGAGACATTACAACACGGTTATTAAGCCAGAATGTCTATATGCTGCAGAAACGCTCATTTTGAATAGAAAGAGAGATGACATCGAGGACATTGAAAAGAAGGAAAGAAAAATCATAAGAAAAATCCTAGGCCCCAAACAAATAAATAGCACAACATACCGACTTCGAGAAAACCAAGAAATCAAACAATACACAGATATACATAGCGATATGAGAAAAAGAAGACTTAAGTTTTACGGACACATCAAACGCATGAATCCGAGTAGGCTAACTAGACAAATAGTCGAATTTTATGAAAATAGGAGTAGAGCTAAAGTAGAAATAATTAAATGGATTGCGCCAATTAAAGAGGACCTAAGATCAGCAAATATTACACAAAGTGAAATTCAGGATAGAGGTTGTTTCAGACACAAAGTTAACGTTTGGAAGGTTGGCCAGAGAGAAAAATGTAGGAAGACTGGAACAACTTGGTCTGACGAAAGGAAAAAAGCTCATAGCGAAAGAATGAAATTAGTATGGGCTCAAAGGAAGGCTAACAACAACAAACGCCTCTAATTGTACTTCGCGTGGTCCACCAGGGCCCATACGTGAATAATAATAATAATATATATATATATATATATATATATATATATATATATATATATATATATATATATATATATATATATATATATACATATATACATATATACATATATACATATATATATATATATATATATATATATATATATATATATATATATATATATATATATATATATATATATATAAGACTACATTCTCGAAAGACCACAGAGAGAATGTCCAACGTAGCGGCGGATATAAGAAAAAGAAGGTTGAAATTCTATGGACATCTCAGTAGACTCCCACCGACAAGACTCACCAACAGAATTCTTACATACATACAAGGAGTCAAGTCAACTGTACCATAGATCACACAAGTCAGAGCTGATCAGGGAAAGGCACAAATGGGTCCGACAGAGATTGAGGATAGAAAAACGTACAGAAACAAAATACATATGTGGAACGTTGCATCAGAGAGCGAAGTTTCGAGGAGATCGGGAACAAAGTGGATGAAGGAGTGAAAGAGAATCCACGGAGAGAGGTGTGGAGGGTCAGAAAGAACACTCGAAAATGAGTCAGAATGATTTGCGTGATCCAACCGGTTGTGTACGCACCTAATAAAAAAATTTAAAAAAAAAATAAAAATATATATATATATATATATATATATATATATATATATATATTTTTATTTTTTTATATTATATATATATATATATAATATATATATATGTGGGGCTCCTATATATATATATATATATATATATATATATATATATATATATATATATATATATATATATATATATATATATATATATAGGAGCCCCACCTATCCCTTCAACTGGATGACATATGTTTCGTCTCTCCATATACCATACCATCAAGAATAGGGAGACCCCATCCACAGCCAACAACCCATGTTTTCACCGATTTTCCGTCGGACGGCGTATATATGTAGTGTTAGATTTTCTTGGACTGCGTCCAATGAGACAGCAGTAGCTGAGTGTCATCACACACCCAACCGTTGGGTTCCACAATCTCATGTGGAACGCACAACAACCTGCGTCTCCGTCTAAATGAATTTAAAAATTCATTAAAAATCTAAATGAATTTTAAAAATTCATTTAGACATTAAAATGTCGAAATATTTACAAATGGGATATCTACGCCTATGATACTCTAAATATTGTGATGGATATTTATTTTAAACCGTTTTTAAATGAAAATAACAAAAACATTGTTTTGCTGATAACACAGGTTTTTCGATTTTTATCCATTCCGTTGATATTTACACATTATTTCAGTTCATTTTCAATTTTCAATCAATCCGTTTAATAACACCTAGAAACATGATATATCATTTTAACTGATCAATGGTAATTGCTTAGTTCCAACAGGCTTTAATCAAAGTGATATCTCAGAAATTGTAGGTGTTTCCTAAAGCTGTATCGAAAATTCATACAAAATTCTAATAGACAAACAACGTAAAGGGGCGTCCCAGAAGTGGTAGAAAACGATGTACAACAGCTGCACAAGACCGGCAGATATCAATGATAGCTTTAAGAAGTCGTCTGAAATCTACTAGTGATATATCAAGGGAGCTTGTTAGGCTTGAAGGGGTAGAAGACATTTACGTGTTCCAAACTAACCCTTCAACAAATAAATATAAGAATGGAATGTTAAAATATAAATGTATACTATGTATAGAAATAATATATAGTATAAAATTTTAGCTGTTCTGAGGATGATTTAATAAATGAATTGTGACAAAATAAAAGAATTATTATTATCATTGTTATTATTACAATTAACCGAAACCCCAAGAAAAAACACAAAAATACATATAGATATAGCCTATATATACATATCCATGTAAACCCCCGCTGAAACTTGATATCGTTATAAAAAGTATCCTATGTCCTATTCCACGACATAATCGACTTCTATACGAAATTTCAATCTGTTCAAGCATGATTGAAGGACAAACAAACAACCAAACAAACATACTTTTACATTTATGATATTAGTAAGATGATTCTAATCATTTAACATAATTGTTCTCTTTACATGTTATCAATTATGATTAATCTTTATCAAACCTGCATTATTCAAAAATCCTTGTATAGGAAATAATATCATAGTTAACCTATGATATTTTAAAACCTTTTTAAGCTTAAAACTCATACAAATTATGCCCTTTTAGCTTTTTAGTTAAACTGCAACTTTCAAATTACCACTGTTGATTTCTGTTAATTACATTCATTATTTAATTTGTACAAATATGGTAATATATCAAAAAAGTTACTTTCTCAATCTTTTGGGGATCATCAAATCTCTAAAAATTATTAACTTGGTATCAAATATATTTGTGGGCAGTGTATCTCAAAACATCCTGAATATAAAAAAAATGAGTTTATCGAAAACCTATAATTTTATAAATATGCATTTTCTGAAAACGGAAGATCAAACAGAACAAAAAATAACATCGCATCTTTAATAGTTTTACAGCCCGTCTCAATATCAATAATTTTATCATATTTGTCAGGCATTGATATCAATAACTGTTATTATGTCCGGTACTCAGCGAATTAGAGTGATTATTCTCCATCGAGCTCTAATAAACCTTCGATTGTGATCAAAACTTTGTTTACTAAACAAAAACAAAATGTAGGTCGTTCAGCATAATACACAAAACCAGAAATACAGTGAGTAAAAAAAGAAAATTATTTGAACATGCTTATTTCAATAGCTTATTTACTAGTGAAGAGAAATAGACTAATCTTTTTTCAATTATTTAACAAAGCATTTTTACATAAATTCGCAATGTAACCATTATAAATATTTCAATTATCCACGAACAATTTATTTTTTAATAAAAAAAATTACCCAAAGACCCAAAAAATTAAAATGAGGTTTTAAATGCTCTTGCTTGTAAATAACTTTATCTTCTCATCGTTATATAGAACTTTAAATTCAAATACAACAACCAAATTAAATGCCTTGAAAATATTTATATTTCATGTGAAATAACATTCAATGGCATTAATATTCGAAAACAATTTCGGACAATAGTCGGCCGTGGCTACTTCTGACAAAGCGCGTTCTGTCAATCCTATTTCCGACCCCTTTTTCAAGCACTTGTGGTCTTATGTCCACTATTGTCCGAGTTATGTTGGCTTCCAAGGCGTGAATAACACAGGGGAGCAATTTGGAAAATTATTTCGGTTCGATATTTAAGCTGTTTTATACGTAAATTGACATGCTAATTCCAAAACTTTATTTAGTTTTTTTCTATCACGTCAAGTTTTTTCTCTACAGTTGTTGCGCATCCGATTAAGCTTGGCGAATCACAGAAGTCACTACTGCTCTCCTACCGGCGAACCTTTTTCGACCTAGGTGTGGGGGCGTAAGTGACGTTGCGTCATCCAAAACTAGTTCGGTCAGTTACGCATGAGATACTAAAGTACGCGGGTCTGTGTCGCTCTGATATAGGGAAGTCAAAGTATACATACACAACTACAGATTTTCGTTATGTCTGCCTCTGGTAGTTCTCGTCGTAAGTGCTTAAACAACCCTGATTCATTTTGTTATATATGTGGCAGTTTTACCATCACCATTCAACGGACTAATATTAGTACATTTGTCAGGAAAGGCTATTTTGCTTATTTTAAATTGACAATAGATGACCAAGATAAATCATGGGCCCCTCATAAAGTGTGCAAGCAGTGTGTAGAGAGTTTACGAATGGGGACGAAGAGAACAGGTAATAAACTTTCGTTTGGTATACCAATGGTTTGGCGAGAGCCCAAAGATCACTTAAGTGATTGCTACTTTTGCATAGTGAAAACATCAGGATTCAACAAGAAAAACAAACATAAAATTGACTACCCTAGTTTACCGACAGCTATACGCCCTGTGTCTCATTCAGCTGAAATTCCAGTGCCAATTTTTCAAGAATTACCTTCTTTAGAAATACAAGAATGTGAATCAAGTGAAGATCGAAGTGACTCCACCGACGAAGAATTCAAAGTTTCTAATGATTATGTTCGTAAAGGATTCAATCAACATGAATTAAACGATTTAGAAAAAAGCATCGGAATTATTAGCATCAAGACTGCACGAAAAAAATTTCCTTGACAAAGGAGCTAAGGTCACTTACTATCAATCCAGAGAAAGTGAATTTAGGCAGTACTTCAGAAATAATGACGAATTTGTATATTACCAGAGCGCAGAAGGTTTAATGAAAGAATTGGCCATTTCTAACTATACCGCAACTGAATGGCAATTGTTGAAGCGCAGCTTGAAGTGTGTTCTCCTACATAATTGGTTCAGTCCCAATAGGTCATTCAGTTTCTTTGCGTGAAGAATATGGCGACATAAAGAAAATCATTGACTTATTGCAATATAACATGCACCAATGGATCATCTGTGTTGACCTTAAAATGGTCTGTTTCCTTCTTGGCCAGCAACGCGGGTATACCAACTATCCCTGTTTTTTGTGCATGTGGGACAGCAGAGCTCGTAAGAAGCATTGGGTGCAATCGAACTGGCCGCCAAGATCTGACATAAGACCTGGTGATCCAAACATTTTAAATCAGCCACTTGTCGACAGAAAAAACATTATATTTCCGCCTTTGCATATAAAACTAGGTCTTATGAAACAATTTGTTAAGGCTTTGTCAATTGAAGGAGACTGCTTTAAGTATATCATTTCGCTTTCTCTAGCCTGTCATATGAAAAGATAAAGGCTGGTGTGTTTGATGATCCACAGATTCGGCAACTCGTTAAAAATGAAAATTTCACTGAAACAATGACCGAACTTGAAAGGAATGCTTGGTTGGCTTTTAAAAATATTGTTAAAGACTTTCTTGGAAATACACGAGCCCCGAATTACATCGAAATTGTTTAACAACTCTTGGAGAGCTTTAAAAAATTTTAACATTTCTTACATAGTCATCTTGCTAACTTCCCAGAAAATCTTGGTGCTGTTAGTGATGAACAGGGCGAGCGATTCCACCAAGAACTAAAGGTTATGGAAGCGCGGTATCAAGGTAGATGGGATGTCAGTATGATGGCTGACTACTGTTGGAGCATCAAGTGAGAATGTCCACCAACTGAACACTCCAGGAAAAGCTATAAGGAGAAATGTTTACCATAATATCTTATTTTTATTTTTTGTATAAACACAATTTAACTTTGAATAATATGTTAACCTCTGTATGAATAAAATATTCTAATCTATTTGGTCAGATCTCACCTTATTTCCTTTCGTATGTACACTTTTAAGGTAAAATGAGGGGTATGCTGTAGCTTAAGAACTTGACGTGATAGAGAAAAACTGTGAATATTTTTGAATTCAGAGATGAAAAATTAGTCAAAAACAAGTCACAGATCCAAGTCAACAAAATTGCTGTTCCCCAGTGTAATTGAATAAGTTGACTGAACGGAATAGGTTATTTAATTCATCGGATTTAGGGACTAGACAAGATTTTGAAAATATTTCCTTTACCAGCTTAAAACAGCAATTAATATAAACTCTCTACTTGTACGAACTTTATGGACAACCCGATAGTTTACAAAGTCTACCACAGAATTCTGTAATTTCGAAGGAATATTATTTTATTCAACATATTTACCTTTAAATTAAATACGTATTTGTGTATCGATACAAAAATAATTATAATTCCTTTTAAACAATTATTATCAATTCCTGAAAATCATAATATTTTATTATATATTATATTTTATTTTTGTTTCGTGTAGAGATAATAGTCATATGAAGCTAAGTCATGGATAAATGATGGTTTATCGACAGTTTCAAAGCTGATTGATTGAATATTTTTCCGATCAATAAGAAACGTGTTACAAATAGTTTGGAAATGGTTTAAGTATGGTAAAATTATATCATTAAGATTCTGAAACTACAATGTCCGTCTAGCTTCCTTTAGATTGGCCAGTTGTTAACAGTACTTTTATCGCCATTGATGATTTATTTGAAGGAAGGCTGGTTTTATTTATGTTTAAGTACAGCACAAGATGAAATACCATCGAGTTAATTCAGATACATTTCTGTACTTTGTATTATCATCAACAATCATTCGAAAAGTATATTTTAACCGATAAAGTTCAGAACTTTTTAAGACCATTACTATAATGTGATTTGACCAACCAAACAAAATAAATGATTATCCTAACTTTAATCCCGTGTGAATTTTAATCAAGTGAATGCACTTTCAAACGTAGATCATGTGATTTTGCAGCAACAACCTGAGAACTGGTCCAGTAGTAAAGCGTAATACTTCCCGATAATCGTCTTGTGTACAGATGGAAGCGATTTTACTCTCTTTGGTATACTATCACCTTCTTCAACTCGCTGTTTGGACTGCTATTGACTCTCTGGCGTATATTGGTGAATCCAGGTTTCATCACCTGTTTTAAAACATTGAAGAAAAAACTGAATAGAATTGCGTTTAAATTTTGCGAATTGCGAACAAAAGCAGCAGTTATCAAACAAAGAAGGGCCCATATCAATCAACGGACACGGTCAAGATGTTTACTATGTCAGCAAGTCGTGTCCCTTCAGTCGGTGATCATTAAATACGACATTGTGAAGTTTTGATATGGCTTTTTAACTAAATTTGTGACATCGTAATGGTTTTTGGACATTTTGAGCATTCATCTTCAATGGATGTCCGACCAGGCTTAAATTCTGCAACTTCCGAAGGGGGATAATCTTTTAAACTGAAATATAATTATGTTTGTACGCTCGTTGGGGTTAAACCGCCTAAAGTAAAATATTTTATAATACAGTTCGAACTTTGATCGAATATTATGAATTTTTCAGAAAATGTAAAACTTGGTTTCTTTACTCGATCGCCATAAATAAGAAACTAAATGGACCCGTCTGAAACTTTGAATCATGCCATCTAACGAGTCATACTTGAGAAATATAACTATTTGGTTACTTTTGCGTTATATCTACATTACTCCGACAACTTTCGAACCACCCTGCTATACATTTCCAAAAAACGAAATATTTCACTTCAAAAAAGAAATCGAAAAACTAGAGGCACGTATCAACGCGGCCACAAACTCAGTGTAGATTCAGAGCAGGTATTGGAATAGGAGATATAATATTTTCCCAACGTCAGATACAAGAAAAATGCCAAAACCGTAATGAGAGCCACAAAGATCACGAATATCTTTCATCTCTCTCTGGATCTGTCAAATGGGTTTAACTCCTTTGACAGAATTATACTGTGCGAACTCTTGGACTTTATAGGATGTCGGCCTAGGCTGGTGCACATGATTACACTTTTTCACAATGGTATGCCCGCAAAACTTCTAACCCAAAAACGAACTGGGGCGAAACTGGGGCTTTTGAGATTAGGCTAGGCGTTAAGCGGTTCTATGTGATCCCGTCGACGCAGAGGCAGATTGTCTCATTCAGTTGAGATATCACATAGAATGGATGGAGGCAGATTTAACCTGTCACGACTTAAGGCCAAAGGTGCATTCAGACTTCGAAATAAAAATAGTGTTACAGCTGATATTGTTGGGAATGGTCAACTACTGGAGAAAGTAACATGCTTACCGTATTTGGAAAGTCAAATTTCCTTCTCTGTTAAAATGCAAGAAGAGGTTATATAAAGAATAAAATATGATGGTGCCAATTTTCGATGTCTAATCGGAAGGGTGTTTAGTAACTGAGACTGAAAAGGACACACTAAAATCAGTTTACAATGTCATCATGATTCCCACTCTTCTGTATAAAGTTGAATCCTGGATCCTGTATCGAAAACAAATAAAATAACTCGAAATATTTCATCAAGACTGCTTCTGAAAGATCTTGAGAATAAAATGGCAAGATTATCAGACCAATGTGGAGGTACTTGAAAGAACCAACACTTTGAACATTGAATCTCAGATCATTAAAGCTTAACTGGGAGGGTTAGATCATTGCCAAACGATACAGGACACTAGGATGCTGAAGCAGATCATCTATAGCGAATTAAAGCACTAGGGATGAGATCAAGGAGGTTCCAAAAAGCAGATATAAGCTGGAACGTGTGTACTAATTCTGTATCCTCCTGACCTTAAATGCCCAGTATGCGGAAGACTATGCAGATCTAACCTGGATTATTTCAGTCACTTTATATCCCATAATTCAACAAGGGCTCAGCAAAATTAACAGCCATGGCTGAAGTCATGCCTGTATCGAGTTGACAGCTAACATCATTGAGTTTTGAAGGCACAAACTTCAACTTGCTTTTAATTCTATCATTGAAGTGAAAATAACTAATTTTCACCAAAATATATTTAGAAAAAATAACTTTTAACATCTTGTTTAAGTATCCAACAAAATTAAGAAAAAATTATTATTCGAATCACCTTATACGCTTTTTTAGATATAAAGGATTTTAATGATAAAACATGAAATAAACTTCTCGTTTATAAGGAAACCACGCAACTCGTCTGGCAACTGTAAAAGATATTTTAATAATTGAATTATTTATAAGCAGTTGCATCTGAAATGGATATCTACTTATTTACCTTAACATCAGTATATCATTTATTCGAAACGACTGATATTCCGATTGCCGCTCGATGTTCTTATTATTATTAATATTATAAACAATGAATATAATATATGAAGAGATGATATCAGAGAACATATCAACTCATAGACAGTTGAAAATGGAAAATAATGGAAATTGATAAATGACTGCCATATTATGAATCTCAATATTACAATTTATTCGGATTATTTTACATTTAACTTCATACGAAAATATTTGTGTTTTTTTAATAATATGGTCGTTTAGGTTGCCAAACAAATAATCTATACATCAACAATAGCAAAATAATCTTTTGTCTTAATGTATCTTAAATATCGTCTTAAGTATCTTAAATTTTGTCTTAATTGTTCTTGCACTGCGTATACAAATTATTCAAATTCATTAGAAAAATAATGAATTTATTCGGGCTACGTTTCGTGCCTTGCGTGAAATTTATGGTGAACATAATCGACATATAGAGCTTACTATTCGTGATTTAATTCAAAAATTCTATAATAGCAGAATAATCTTTTGTCTTAATTTATCTTAAATATCGTCTTAATTATCTTAAATTTTGCCTTAATTATTCTTGCACTGCGTATACAAATTATTCAAATTTATTAGAAAAATAATGAATTTATTCGGGCTACGTTTCGTGCCTTGCGTGAAATTTATGGTGAACATAATCGACATATAGAGCTTACTATTCGTGATTTAATTCAAAAATTCAATAATAGCAGAATAATCTTTTGTCTTAATTTATCTTAAATATCGTCTTAATTATCTTAAATTTGGTCTTAATTATTCTTGCACTGCGTATACAAATTATTCAAATTTATTAGAAAAATAATGAATTTATTCGCGCTACGTTTCGTGCCTTGCGTGAAATTTATGGTTAACATAATCGACATATCGAGCTTACTATTCGTAATTTAATTCAAAAATTTGAATCAAATGGTAGTGTTTGTGATGTTAAGAATCCAACAAGTCAGAACCTAAACATATTGCTGAAAACATCGATACAGTGAACCAAAGTGTGAATACAAATCCAAAACAATCAATCACACGTCATTCTCAAGAACTTGGGCTTTCTTATGGTACTACATCGAATATTCTTCATAAAGATTTGCTTTTCAAGGCGTATAAAATTCAGTTAAACCAAGAACTCAAATCAAATGACCATTTGTGCGTAGAAATTTTGCAGATTGGGCTTCAGAGCAACTTGAAACAGATCCATTATTTCATGAAATAATTATCTTCGGCAATGAAACTCATTTTTGGTTAAATGGCTTCATTGATAAGCAAAATTGTCGCATTTGGAGTGAAGAAAACCCACACACTGTTCTTAAGGCAACTTTACAACCACAAAAATTAATAATTTGGAATGGTTTATGATCTAGAGGTGTAACTGCATATACTTATTTAAATAGGAAACTAGAAATTCAGCTACTTCAATAAAGAACTCTGCGGAAACATGATTACTGTTTTTTTTCTGGAACAAATTGAATGATTTTGATCTGCACACCATGTGCTTTCAACAAGGTGACCGTGTAACCTGAAGAAATGTCGATGTTACCTGGTCACCAATATTATGCGATATAAGTCCACTGGACTTTTTTTCCTTGAAGAAACCATCTCGTCCTGTCATTCGCAACTTGACAATATTTCAAGTTAATGCACAGATTTTTTATCATTACGGACAGTTAGATCAGGCCACTGTTTTTCCCAGCATGATTTTAATGTGTATGGTTTCAGCTCTTGCAATGATTTTATTATGTTAACAATGCACTTTGCTATGTCAATATTTTACCAGCATTCCATTGTGTCCAGTATGATTTTAAAGGTTTATCTAATGTAAGGCCGTTGTGTTAGGAGGTAAAAATATCACTTTTATATTTGGATGCATAGCTTCAATCTCTCGAAGGTGGCCTGATTGGCGTTGTCAAAACTAGAACGGCTATGAAATCTAAATTATTTTTCTTTAAATAAGTTTAAACTTCAGGAAAAAAAAACAATCTCTAAACCAGCCACAGAAAATGACACTTAACCCACGCTTTCTTGTTTAAGCGCGAGGATTTAGCGATCTGTAAAGCATAAGTGCAATATTAACAATGTCTTGAGGCATTAGAACAGAACAGCAGTGTAATTCTATTTTTTGCTGCCTTAAAACCAGAGGTGGACTTTTTATTTTTGGATTTAAAAGTTTTGTTTGGCATTCTTTTCCAAAACAGGGCAGTTTCGTCACCATTAAACACTTGTTTAGATTTACATCCACCATCAGCAATTAACCTTGAAATTTTTTCTGGATATGTTACTGCTGCTGAAGTGTCTGCAGATGCAGCTTCTCTAATAATTTTGATGCTATGCAAAGATTGTTGCACCTTGAACTTATTGAACCAACCTTCGGATGCTTAAAATGCTCCATTCATATGTTCATCACTAGATTCTTTAAGAATAAAGACCCTTAGCTTTCTCACAAATTATAGCATAACTTAGAGGTATTCTCTTCGGGTTACAGACTTCGATTCATAATGCTAATGCAGCTTCCATTTTTTCAATTGCTGGATCACGAGAAGTTGTTGCTGATAGTGAAATTGAAGCTGTAGAATTCGTTATTTTGTCTTCTGATTTCTTGATGGATCGTACAGTGGATTCATTTACATTAAAAAACGTGATATGGATGCAAAGGGTCAGGTCAAGCATTTCTATTTTTATCTTAAACGGCAACACGACGTTTTCCCGTGTAGGAACTAATTTTCCTTTGCTTTTATTCGACATTATAGTAAATCGTGAACAAAGCAGAAGAGACACGTGCTATTCACTCGAAATGATTGCAAAGAATGAACAGTTGAAGCAATAAAACAAAAGATTTTATCAAAAAACATAGCGTCACGCGTAACCCGGCAGCGGCGACTTATTTGTGAAATAACTTTCTGCCAAGCGGCTATATTACTTGTTTTTTGTTTCTTTTATAAATACTTTGATACTTGTTTGTTTTGAAAGGTAACTAGTAAATAAGTAGCTATTATTCTAAAAATACAATATGTATTGATATTAGTTTTGGCTTGGTAAATGGCCCCACTTTTTTAATGTGTATGTACCATTCTGTTCGATTACCTTTGTCCATCTTTCCAGTAGTATCTCCTGCACTCATCAAAATTCTGGGCTTTTTGACTAAAGAACTGATTCACGTAATTTCCCAAGTCTTTCAAGCAAGTTTTTACCATTTAAGCAGTGTGAAGCAATCTAAATAAATTGTGGTTGGATTGAGAGAGTACGTCGGATAAACTAGATCTTAGTAGAGTTGTAAAAAGTATCAAGTGGCAAAAGACATGTGGTCTATAATTGTACAATTATAGATAGAATGCAATGACCTTTCCAATAATTAATTTAGATTACTTTTGATCGATTGCTCGTACTAATTCACTTCGGTGTAAACAGTATTTTCGAATTAATGATCTAGTTTTAACACTTTGGTTTAGAGCTGCAATATCATCGACTTCCAAGCACAGAAGGAATTTTTTGCACCAATCCAATGGATATGTCTATAAAACTAATTTTTATAGTTCTGTATTCTAGAGCAAACGTAGAATTTATTTTCAAACATCCTCTGTATTAACAGTTTTTGGTTTTAAAGCAACCGTAAAAGAAGGAGCTAATTTTAAGTTTGAGTTAAATATCGGCAGGCAAAATCTGTTGATTTTTTCGCAAGTATGTATTATGTAAAAATACCTGAGGGCAAGGAAAAAAAGCGTTTAAAGCATAAAAGCCAGCGGTCGGGGTTAAACGCTGTGACTAAATTTAAGGGTGGCGGCGAACGTGATGCGTGATAGGGGATGCAAATTCAAGCTAACTACCAGAATAATTTGGCCTGAACACGTTGCGCTTATGATTTTGATTTACATTAATTTCATATTTTTCAGCATAAAACATGATCAATATTTAAATTTTTCATGCATGTCACATGGCCCAACCGCTCAACATGAATATCGTAGTCACGGTTATACTGATAATGCGTATACTTTCAGTCGGGGTAATTTATTCCTTTGCCCTATACAAGAATAAGAAAAACCCCCCAGGGGTACAATTACGATTGGATTTTTCCTTGAAATTAACTTTTTTATGTAACAACATTGTTTGCAGTCACATTACGATAGCAATTTAGTTACTGCGTTATTTAGTAAAGTAACTTTATCGCTTGATTAAACAGATACACTGATCGAGACATCTCTAATAAGCGGATAGAGTGAACAATCATATATTTTTCCGATAGAGGACGTTGCGATCACAAAGAGGATTGCATTTCTGAAAAGTAGTTTTCTTTTTAACAAAGCTCCATGAATCTCAAGTCGTTATAACATTTAGTTTTATTTTGACAGTCTTCAAAAGCAGAGAAGTTGTCCTTTGACGTATCATCTCTGTTTTCAAGTATATCGATTTTTCGTATCTCGAAATACCTGAGGGAATTACTCGCTAAACATTTTCAATAAAAGATTTTTTCAGAGTAAATCTCCCTAACGAGATTATTTATGAAACAAAATTGTTTTTAGCTTAATAATAGGTTTTACGAACAACAAGAAGGAACGGCAATGGACAATCCTCTGTCACCGTTCTTAGTAAAATTTGAAACCGAAGCGATGATGTTTTTACAATTTTCGATTAAAAAGTGGATACTTCGAATATTTTGTTAAGAACTTGGTAAATCTGAAACCATTGCATTCACTTATGAACTCAAAAATAATAACAGATTACTATTTTTGGATATTTTAGTAAGTAGGAATAATCAAATTAGGTTAGATTTTGATATTTTTAGATAAAAACACCACCACTTCGAGATACATTCCTAAGGATTCGAATCATAGCTTCCATGACGTGATGATCAGCTTATCGTAAATAGATTAACTAGAAAACATATATTTAGATTATTATTGAAAAAATCTTCGACTTTTCAAAAGGGGTAGAACAAAAATATATGCATGGTAATACCATTTAACGCCGAATTAAATGGGATCTATACAAGATTTTGAAAAAAGTGGACATTAAGGTAATCGACAAATCATACAATAAACTAAAAAAAATTGCTGGATGATCCAAATAATAAAGTAAACCAACATAAAAAATCGGGGATTTATGAAATTCGTTTTAAAGATTGTGATCGAAGGTATATTGGGCAAACCAAAAGATCCATATTAACTAGATATAAAGAAGACAATGGCCACATTAAATATTGGAAAAATAAAAAATCTTGTGTTGTCTAGAACATGACCATAACATGCACTAGAACATGACCATAACATGCACTAGAACATGACCATAATATAGATATCAGTAATTTAAAACATGTTAAAAGTATAAATAATAGGGTAGACTGGGTACGGTTGTGACAATTTTCATTGATCGCCCATAATTTTGTTAGTATATCATTTAACTGGAAGAAAGGTGGTTCTTTAAGTAAAATGTAGATTTATCTACGTATAAATACTAAAATGATGCCTCTAAATACAATGGTTAATTCATAGGAGCAAATTAGACAAAAAGGAAAAAATGTCACAACCAACCACACCCCCAGGGGCGGTTGTGACAGTGCTTGGGGTTGGTAGTGATGGGTTCAAAAATGCACCAAAATAGTCTAAAATCACTTTTATTGGGAAAATGTAACATTTACCTAACAAAAGAAATAAAATCTGGGAACACCTTAATCGCTTATAACTAATAAGGCACTGTAGCATTTATAATTATTATAACGGTCTTCATATTACAATCTAATCGCTTATAACTAATAAAGTACTGTAGCATCTATAGTTATTATAACGGTCTTCATATTACAATCAGTCAAAAAAATTAACTAACATTTCTATTATTATTACTATACTAAAATATTAATAAATGTATATCAAAATCAGTGAAGCAGAAAGCTGAAAATATCATCTTCAAGAAAAAATAAACATTTGTGTAAGTATAGTGACATACAACATCAAAAAACAGAAGAACTCTAATGTTGAGTTTTAGTTCTCAAAACTGAAAAGTAAGGCACTGAGATCTAGTCAGACTCATTACAGTTATAATAAATGTAATGGCGACTACCACCTGCGCACTCTAAGTGGGACCAGAGCTCACTTTTTCCTTGGTATTTGATCCATTTTTTGCCAATCCTACTTTTAGAAAATGCATCTAAATAAACCAGACAGAAATACTCTTCTTCGTTCAATGACGGTGATAATGTCATCCTTTTTTTGCTTTGTTTTTCTTTTTCCTTTGTTTTTTTCTTTTGGTTTAGAAAGATTTTTCTTTACCTGCTTAGCCTTGAACCGTAATTCTTTTTCTTCTTATTCTTGCATGACTGCCTCTTTTTTAGGCATGTCTGTATAAATGGTCGACGTATTGGTTCTGGAACCTCTTGTTTTTCTTTAGGGAGTCGTCGGAAAAGACCGAACAATTTCAGATAAAAAAAGCGATGGCATGGCTGAAGATGACGCAATTAGCTGAACATTGCTTGGATTTGGAAATAAAAATTCGCCCAATAAGGAAGTTGAAAGTGGCGTAATTTCCTTGTTAGATACAGGATTGTTCTCTCTACCGATAAAATTTGGTCCGTCTATTTCAAAGGATAGTGAAAAGTCAAATTCTTGTAATAAAAACGGTTGTATTTCATTGTTAACTACAGGATTGTTTTTTCCAGTGTCAGGATTTGATATATCGTAGACTGTCTTTGTTTTTTCAGGATAATTCCATATCCATTCATCACAAGCAGTATTATATATATATATATATATATATATATATATATATATATATATATATATATATATATATATATATATATATATATATATTAAGGGTCCGAAGACAGATCGGTCCAAGAGCTGCAGTTTGTGCTAGCAGTGTGGAGGAAATGAAAGCAAAATGAGTCCACTGTCTTTACAGAAGTCCAATGAATTAATATGTATATACGAGGAATAGTTATACAGCATTAGCAAGACTCTATGCGTTGGAGAAGCATTAGAGAATTTCTTAAAATATTCGACAAATACTAAGAACGATGCATCTTGCATCCAGCCTGGAGGATTCTACTCCAATCGATTTTACTGGCCCGTCCCTAACAAAATGATCGTGATAACGAACCCGTAGAAATATAAATAAAGGAGGAATAGTATTGCCCAAGGCATTTACTGCAAAAGCAACCGTGACTAATGTGCCTTGTTCAGTTGAAGTAAGAGCCTCCACTTGCCGTATGCCACGTCTTGCTACTACTTGATCAGGTTTGTGGACGGTTGCGACGCCTGCTTCGTCAACATTGTATATATCATATGACTCATAAGTATGTCTGCTCATAACAATTTGCAAATTATCATTAACTAACAGACAGTGAAAGATTTCTATTCATGAATGAACGAAACCACTCCTCACCAGCAATCTCAGTTTCAAGCCAAGTAGCAAGTCGCTTCAGATTGTATTTAGTAGTAAGCTCAAAAGCTAACTTCCGTACCTTATTCGCAGAAAGGCCAAAATAGATTTCCGCGTAACATGTTATATAGCTTGACAGCTGATGTTCTTACTCCTCAGAGAACACTTTATTATGGCCGACATACCCCATGCTGACGCTGTCTTAATTGTGGCCTGAGACGGCTCCATCGCGTTTACTAATGTATCGTAACAAAGACATGCGATTAATTTCGGGCATTTACGCAGCTCTCTGTAAAGAAGTCCGTAAAGAAGAATGTATAAACGTTTTCATATTTTATGATGTCACACTGCCCTCTTTCGGTCTTTCGCAAGCGTTTTCGGTTCATCTAAAAGCAAAAAAAAACAAATTTTACTTATATCACAACCGTATCCAGAAAATATATCACTCCGCAAAAAAAAATTCGCCATGACAATATAAAACTCTATATGTACACATATAACAATAATTATTAAAAGCATTCGAATAAAAATACTTACTTTTGACTGTAAAAAGTAATGTAGGCCTCTGCTGGCATTAATGTCGCGCGATGGCAATACTGTTTGGACGGAATACTTTGAAACACGTTCAGACGGGCACGCCGATCCTCTCTCCCCTTGTACCCTCCCGGTATTCCTTATAGTTTCGATAATATGACGACTCTCACAACCGTACCCTGGCACGGCCATAACCAGTCTACCCTAATAAGGCTTTGGATGCATATGAAAGCATTCAAATAGAGAAATGTACGAAAACCATGAACCAGGATGAATGACCTATTGCGGACCCATTTAGTCAACTTTTTCAATTACTAATATAACGCTTAGTTAACTTCACGGTTCATTATTTTTAAATGCTTCATTAGGTACAGTTGTCATATAAATAGAACGTAATTTAGTTTTAATATTAGATTAAATTATCTCCTGATAATGCTAACATGGTCAGTGAAACGCGCGTTGACAAGATAATAAAATTGATTTGGTGTTTAGTGGAAAAACTCTTCGAGCTTAGTATTTCACCCCGAAGATCCAAAAGAAGAATTGGTAAAAATCTATAATAAATTAGGTCCAATGTAAAGGTGAAATGTTTTGAAATAAACAAAAGTGATTTCCAGTTTAATTCAAGGAAAACTAGACTCTCCCTTGGAATTTTCCATAACATGACGAAATGTTACCCAAAATATCCGAAAGATATAACAAGATGATTGAACAGACGAGACTGTACCTCGTTCAATAATGATTCTTCATAAAAAGCCGGCTTTCATTTTCTACAAAGAATCCTAATTACGTTTTGGCCAAACCGCAACCCCAGCTTCAAAGAGTTTATAAAAGGCTTAATCAGTATCGTTCTTATCAGTTAATTAACATCATCATCATTTTTCTAACCAATCATTTTGACAGGAACCGATAATACTACAAAAAATATATGTTCTAGATTTGCTTACATAACAAACATGGAATTCTTATTTCATGATGATTAATGTTTGATTGAGCCATCCATATCTTTAATAATTTTCAAATTTAATCCAAAGCAGATTAAACAATGTATCTTCCAATCAGTTTCGGAGTAAAGTGATTTGCTTACAAAGCTTCTTAAAATCTGGCGATGCTTCTCAAAAACAATCAGAGAAGCGTAAAAAGCTCTATAATTCTTCAACACCTCAATATAAAAAAATTAACTGACTTAAGACATGTTCTTTATTTTTGCATAAAATAACAAACGAACTAATTCCAGTAACAAAGTAAGTCTTTGCAGACTTTCTACATAATCGATAACTCCTGTTTTAAATACCATATTATTGATATGAGGGATTCACGAAAAGTATAGGTGTGTAAAATGAATAAATATAATATGAATTTAATTGAGGTCGCCAATACTTTATGGAAATGTATTTTAAATAGATAAGCAAAGATTAATATCTAAAATTTTCAATATATTTTAAATTGAATATAGGGTAAGGTTGCTTAAGTCGTACGCCTTAAGGAATAGTACTGTAATATTTAGTACAATGTAAATGAAGCAAAATCTTCTGCATCTACTGAATCTGTATTTATTTGCTTTTTAATGAACATTCATAAAAACCCAAAAATATTTTATCAAAACATGTGCTATAACGTTTTTCCAAAAAGTACCTTTGGTACGATTAAGGTCGCCTAAATCGTAGTTAGCCTGGTCGCCTAAATCGTACCATCTATAGCCTAAGGCGAGGGTTTAAGCCAGTCGCTGGCTTGCTTAGTGATCATCGCAAGAGATAATATTAAAAAATAAAAACTACAAACTACTCAATCTAAGATCAACTTAAAATCAGTATTTTTTGGAATCATCACAGTCTCAAAGTCGAACTTAATTACCAAGCAAATTACACATAGAAAACCAAAATTATAATTTCTTAAGAAACAAAATTACACCTACAAAAATTATTGAGATTTTGACCAAACCAAACCAAACATACAAAAATCATTGAGATTGAACACAGATATCACAAATATATTTATTCATCTTACTCTCCGCGTCAGCACATAAGTGATGTACCCAACCTTTACATTTCATACATTGGATCATATTTTCTTCACGACCTTCCTTTCATAGTTGGCATAACCATGATTTTTTGTCTTTGTTTTTTCATTCTTCTTATATGTTTCATCTGTTTTTCTATTTTAACTTTTTCTATTTTAACTTTTTTTAAATCCAGTACAGGCTGTTTCCTCTTATTTATAGTGTACTTAGCTTCTACTTCGTTTTTGTACGGACTTGAAGTTAATTCCATTGTTAGCTTAGTACTTTTCTTCATTTCTTGAATAACTGTTGATATGCAAAGGATATGAGATAAAGTATTCAAGTAAGACTTTATTATTTGATTAGTGTTAGTGATTTTATCAACTGATGCTGTATTATAACCGTGTGTAGTATATTGTGATATTGTTGAAAGTCCAAGTTAAATGGTGGGAGGTGGTGTTGCATCTTGCGTTTTGGTGGCGTTGCAACTATTGGTGACAATAGAACTACTATTGGTGGCGATACTACGATTGGTGGCGATGTAACAATTGTTGGAGTTACGATTATGGGTGACGATGTATCTCTAATGAGTGGCAATGTGATGCCTGCTAGTGTGGTTTCTCTAGTTACATCAGCAGGTTCTTGATTTGATAAATAAGAGATTTGTACAGAAGCTACGAAATCCTCTTTTTGGGTGACATTTCTGTCACATGGCCATAAACCTGTTGTTTTAAAACCAGTTAGCACTATATTCATACGAACCGATCTTTTACCAAGCAGCTCCGAAACGTTAGCCTGTTTTATGACAGTGCCAGGATTTAAACGCAACCACGAAGATGTCGCTTCATTATAACTATTTTTCAAAGATTTAAAGAAAGATCTGTCCAATGGTTGTAGGCGATGTGCAGTCTGAGCACGAAAAGATAGCATTATTATATCGTAATCGCGAGCCATCTGGATTGCTTCTAAATTTTTGGTCTGTGTGCTATAACCATCCAGTAAAAGTCGTTGTTAGACCCCTTTCTTCGCTTGTAAGTGCACCCACTGGGTGTTTGTCCTTTTGAGCAATAACTTTAAAAGGTTTATGAACGTTGGATAATGCAGTTTTATTCATATTATATATTTGGTTGGCTGTAAACTTGTATTTATCCAGTATTTGTTCATATTTATCCAAAAAAATCATTAAAATTCTCCTTATTGAACCCTTTTGGATGGTCTTTCATAAACCTATAATACCACTTTTTACCGGCTATTTTCTTCTCCTTATTAAAGCGATGAAATTTTTCAGCAAGCTTCTTAAATTAAGTAGCAGTTAATCTAATGAAACTGGACTTAAAATTTACTAAATGCTGCGCTAATTCCTCTTCCATGCTTGATGGCATATTGTTAGGTCTACCAAATTTTGTTGTTTTATCCAAACCTTTCAAATGTCGTCGCAGTGTAGGCTTTCGTATATTATATCTCCTACATTCTTTATTAAATCCAATTTTGCCATTCTGTCCATATCCTCCTGCTTCCAAGTATTGTACTTTCTCTTCGCCATATTCATCAGCTGAGCTCGAGTCATATGTTTTCACAGTTGAAAAATTTGAATATTATTCCTACTGAAAATCGGACGCACTTTACGAATCGTAGCAAACAAACTTTTACCATTTTAATAGCAATGTTTAGCAATAAGGACAATTATATGCGTATATCAATCTCTTTATCACGGTAACATTCATTACAAGGAAATGTAGAAATGTATGGTCCCGGCAAATATTCCTCAGACAAGCTGCACATTGTGTCTTGGACTGGATGATCTTTTTAGCAGGACGTATTTTGCAGCTTCCGATGCTATGGAACTAGTGCCTGGTTGATTACATGAGTTTTCGTCACTTAGGTTTAAGTGGACCCTCATTTTTCTTTTGAGTTTTCTCAGAAGGTTGACCATCCTAGCTCTTTTCTTTTTTAGACTCTCTTACCAGCTGCATTCCCAATTGACGTAAATATTTTCGTCTTTTTTCTATAACTACTTATTTGCCCTCAAGATTACCATGTCGTTTATTCCTGTAATATCTAGAAACCAGAAAAAACGATGTCAAAGGTCATCTGTTATTTTTTTTTTTGGCATCGAAGACATTTTTGCTTTTTGTCAATTTCATGGGCTCCTCCTTTTGTTTTATTATAAAAAGTTATGATGCTTGGCATCTGTTTTTCATTTGTACTTTCATCTGTTTCATATACACATTTGATTGTAATACCATAGATCTATTTTTTTGGCACATACGCTACAAGTGTAGCCCTGTCAGAAAATCCGAATTGACTAAAATATTCAGGTTTGCCTTTTGCTGTGAAGCATTGGAATATTTCTTTTTTATTCTTGCGCAACGTGTCCACAACTGAAATTTTATGATTTGTAGCTAAATCTTCCACCAAAGGAATACTGGTGTATCAATTATCAGTGTGTGTGTGAAATTATCACCTGTGAGTGAAATTGGTGCAATCAATCTCTTTGCTCCGTTCTATTGCCGCGTTTCTTAACAGATACGACCCATCTGGTTGCTTACCAGATGGGTAATATACTGGCGAAATGGACAATGTCCGCGGAAAGTAACCAACTGCCCATCCACCGTCAGTCCACTGCCAATTTTTCTTCTTTATTACTCCAATGGCATATTTTTCCTGGAGGGATTGCCTGAAAAATATTAAAAACCTGTCTGCTACTGATTGACAGTTTTTTTTCAGTCCATCGAGTAGGATCTTCCGCATCCTTCAGAACATTCCGTACTTTTTTTCGACCGCTAGAATCTGAAAGTGGTAAGGAGCACCACATTTGTTCTCCATTGTGAGTTTCAGTAGAGCTAGAAGGTAAACTACTCACATCTATGTCCATGGCTTCATCCTCACTCATCTCTTGGATAGGTTCTGGGTCTTCGGGAGCTTCTTCACTCTTACTTTCACCTGATTCCATGTCCGACTCCGAATCGTTCGAAAGTGCTTCTTCTAACATTATCTCTATTTCTACAATAGTAAGCCTTCTTTTCCTAGACATTATGCAAACACAAAAATAAAATACAAGCAGAGGTGCTCAGCTTCACTCAAATACTGAATTTAAACTTATCTATAAAAGTACAGGTAAGTTTGAAACATTGCAAACATAAAATCTTGACCTCCCCCCACCCTCTTGCCTATCGCCCCATTATACTACTGACAACAATACCTTACTCTCTACCAGACGGCGCCAAATTAATCCCAGAAAAGGCATTCAGGAGACTATCCTCTAAAGAATCCAGTACAGACTGTACAAGGTAGGATCTGAAGGGCAACCCGTCTGGAACGATAATATTTTTTTATCAATAATACTATGCAGTTTTATGTAAAACAAATTCCACGATTTTGAAGCAAATATGATGTGGTTAACTGTCCTAAAATATTAAATGTTTATCATTCACTCAAAAAAAGTTAAAGAAACGTCAATTTTTTAAAGCGGGCCTTACAGGCCCGTTCATCCACACAGTGTTAATACCCTCCTAAGATCGCATTTCCCTTTTACAAACAATCTATGAAGATTACCATTTGCGAATTCCTCCAAAAAATATTAGCATAACCTTTCCGATCGATAAAAGAGTCTTCATTTTCTCATGCACGTTCGCCGGGTAAATTCCACTGTTTTAACTGTTACTTCGTTTCTAGAATGTAGTGATGAAATTCAACTTATTATAAACATCTCGAACGAAGTCATACGAAGCATCGAATACATTTTTGCTTTTTGTCAATTTCATGGGCTCCTCCTTTTGTTTTATTATAAAAAGTTATGATGCTTGGCATCTGTTTTTCATTTGTACTTTCATCTATTTCATATACACATTTGATTGTAATACCATAGATCTATTTTTGGCACATACGCTACAAGTGTAGCCCTGTCAGAAAATCCGAATTGACTAAAATATTCAGGTTTGCCTTTTGCTGTGAAGCATTGGAATATTTCTTTTTTATTCTTGCGCAACGTATCCACAACTGAAATTTTATGATTTGTAGCTAAATCTTCCACCAAAGGAATACTGGTGTATCAATTATCAGTGTGTGTGTGAAATTATCACCTGTGAGTGAAATTGGTGCAATCAATCTCTTTGCTCCGTTCCATTGCCGCGATTCTTAACAGATACGACCCATCTGGTTGCTTACCAGCATAACGTTCAATATTCAAAACGTAAAACGTTATTGAATCTACTTGAATTCTATTGAATCTATTGAAATTTCACTTTAGACCAAAATAAACCTGATTTCTTTCCACCTGTTTCTATAAACTTCGGTCCTGAACCGTGAGAGCACTCAGGCTAATGACGGGTCATACTGGACTTACCCAATGAGTACCTACTCAAGGGAGAGAATCCCCCCTTATGTGTTACCGGCTTAACACGATTAACTATCAAACACATCTTAAATTGAATGCCCCTTAACTAAAGATTGCAGGAGAGCTCTAGGCCCGTATATATATATATATATATATATATATATATATATATATATATATATATATATATATATATATATATATATATATTCGTCTCTAAAAATGTATTATACAAATAGAATATTTATTCTTTCTCCATAATTGCAAGCTGACCCTTTATTAATACTTTTTTTCTTTTTATAACCAAGAGTTTTTAACCAGCACCGTATGAACTATTAGTGTCGCACTCGCACTCTTTTTTCCCTCGTTTTCGTATAAATTGCCCACGAAAAGCGACTAATTTCAATGGGCTTAAATGTCAAACCATGCAGAAAAACCGGTGGAAAATTGTAGCCGGTTCATTAGAATATTTATGAGGAATTTAATGTGAAGGAAAAAAACAATAGTTTGGGTGAACCGATTTTTGGCCGATTTTGTTGAATAAAGCAAATTATACGTTAGGTGGTTTTTTTTCTTTGTAGTTTAGACTAAATATATTCCATTATTTAAACAATAGTAATTGGGTTAAAGTTTATCTTAAGAAAGATAAATTAACTTTTATGATATTGTATAATGATGCCCATTTCTTTTTTTTCAGATTTTGAACAAATCATGCCACACACTGGTAAGTACTCTAAGTACAAGACTGACAAGAGTTTCCTTTATCTATGAAATCATCGCTATGAAATAATAACACCATTGTCCATTACCACTCACGACGCAGGGCTTTTCTTGATCTTTTCTTATTCCTTCGTTGTCTAGTAACATACGATTTGATCTTGTTCCACTATTAAGAACACTATTTCTGTTATTCAGAAGTCTGATATTTTCGATAATTCTTCCACAATTGGTTAGCCATTATTATAGGACATTAACGTGGTTGTTAACGTCCTATAATAATGTCCTATTTCTAAATATTTCCTTCTTTTAATTATACAGGGTGTCCCATAACTTATCCGCCATAGAGCAAATGGTGATAGTAGAGATCAAAAAGAGGATTGAATCAATGAATGTGTTGGCAAATGTTAGTTATTAAAAAACTACAGGGTGTTGAAAGTGAAACTAAATTTTCGAAAAATTGAAATAATTTAAAAACAGTTGAAGATTTCAGGTTCAAAATCGGTGTAGTTGGGTTTTCAACGAATTTATAAGTTTAATTTATATTTTTCGACGAATTTATAGTTTTAACTAATTTTTTTAAATCGAAAATCGATTTTAACTTCTTTATGTCATCCAAAAGGTACGAGTTGTCGAATTCTGTAAAATACCTCCACGTTATAGCGCTGATCTTTTCATTTGGTGTGAATTTCGTCGCAGTCAACCAGTTATTCATGTCTGGAAAAGGAAGGAGGTCAGAGAATAGTGTGGATGCGGCACTATTGCAACGACGGACGAATGGGGATGGTGGATTGTCGTTATGAACCAATATTTTTTCTTTGTTAAATAAGGGCGTTTTTTTATTAATTCATCATGAAATTTGACCGGTAACGCAGCTTAATGCTCTGCTGACAGGCCTCTTCGCTATACCTTAATGACGCATTGGGCCTCATAGGCCCGACCCGTATTTAAATGAGATATACACCTTTTTTAGGATGAAAAAAAATCAAAAGAATAAAATTTTCTTTATTTATATAAATTAGTAAGCAATTAATTAATTTAGTTAAAAACAATGCATTATTTACCTATATAGTTACCCACATTTAACACGTACTAAATTACTATGTTCTGAACATACGTTTTAGTCACATTTTGAGCACACACTTTTTGATTTTCTGTCATTTTTGCTTGGACAAATGTGACTAATTTTGGTTTACTTGAGGAGCCACTTTTTGCATCTGTTGATAACTCTTCTACTGATTGTTCTTCTTCAGATATTCCTCCCAGTTCCTTACCAAGGGCTATCAAAAACTTTCTTCTTCTTTCATTGGCCACCGGCGACTTTTTCTTTTCACAGAATAATGTCGCAACATTTGATCTGCTTTGTCCACTCCTGCCTTTATTTCATTATAGGTGGTAATTATATCTGGTTTATTTTTATTGTTTTCATCAACTCCATCGTTGTCGTGCAAGGTACCCAGAAGAGTAACAACTTTGTTTCTTTTTGGGCAATATGAATCAATCATTGTGTCATATTGGAACCCAAAAAGTGAAGAATGAACTGTACCGCCTTTTGTCGCGATAAATTCTGGTGGGAGTGCTGGTTTATTTTTTCTAATAGTTCCAACTAATGTTTAGTTCATTTTGAAAAGTTATTGAGCTAACCAGAAACTGGTAAAAAAAATTGTCGCACGTAATATTTCTCCCACTTTTTATGATTTCTTGCACAATATCCTTTACATCTCTCTCCCTGAGTTACTTCTCGTCGTGCTGCCATTTCTTTTCCTTTATACACTTGTATTTTCCACACATAGCCAAAAAATGAGTCACAAATCATCCAAAACTTGATCCCATACTTCCCAGGTTTTGAGGGAATATACTGGCGAAATGGACAACGTCCGCGGAAAGTAACCAACTGCCCATCCACCGTCAGTCCACTGTCAATTTTTCTTCTTTATTACTCCAATGGCATATTTTTCCTGGAGGGATTGCCTGAAAAATATTAAAAACCTATCTGCTACTGATTGGCAGTTTTTTTTCAGTCCATCGAGTAGGACCTTCCGCATCCTTCAGAACATTCCGTACTTTTTTTCGACCGCTAGAATCGGAAAGTGGTAAGGAGCACCACATTTGTTCTCCATTGTGAGTTTCAATAGAGCTAGAAGGTAAACTACTCACATCTATGTCCATGGCTTCATCCTCACTCATCTCTTGGATAGGTTCTGGGTCTTCGGGAGCTTCTTCACTCTTACTTTCACCTGATTCCATGTCCGACTCCGAATCGCTCGAAAGTGCTTCTTTTAACATTATCTCTATTTCTACAATAGTAAGCCTTCTTTTCCTAGACATTATGCAAACACAAAAATAAAATACAAGCAGAGGTGCTCAGCTTCACTCAAATACTGAATTTAAACTGATCTATAAAAGTACAGGTAAGTTTGAAACTTTGCAAACATAAATTCTTGACCTCCCCCCACCCTCTTGCCTATCGCCCCATTATACTACTGACTACAATACCTTACTCTCTACCAGACGGCGCCAAATTGATCCCAGAAAAGGCACTCAGGAGACTAGGTAGGATCTGAAAGGGCAACCCGTCTGGAACGATAATATTTTTTTTATCAATAATACTATGCAGTTTTATGTAAAACAAATTCCACGATTTTGAAGCAAATATGATGTGGTTAACTGTCCTAAAATATTAAATGTTTATCATTCACTCAAAAAAAGTTAAAGAAACGTCAATTTTTTAAAGCGGGCCTTACAGGCCCGTTCATCCACACAGTGTTAATACCCTCCTAAGATCGCATTTCCCTTTTACAAACAATCTATGAAGATTACCATTTGCGAATTCCTCCAAAAAATAGTAGCATAACCTTTCCGATCGATAAAAGAGTCTTCATTTTCTCATGTACGTTCGCCGGGTAAATTCCACTGTTTTAACTGTTACTTCGTTTCTAGATGTAGTGATGAAATTCAACTTATTCCACAGAAAGACCGTCACTCAAATCGAGGAAAAATTGAAAAAGTACCGCAGGGACTCTGCTCCTTTTCATGTTATGATTCTTAAGTGGTTTACCAAGTTTCGGTATGGTCAAACCAACATGCTCCACGCTCAGGACACCTCATTGAAGGAACACTACTGAGGAACTGATCAACAAAATCCATTATATCTTGTTGGTCGGTCACAGAGCGGAGATAAAAGGGATTGTTGAGATGATAAACATCTCGAACGAAGTCATACGAAGCATTATTTACACACATTTTCGCATAAGAAAACTATGAAAACGGTGGATGCTGCGTTTACTCACTGCACACTAAAAACGAAATCGAAACACAAAAAAAATCGAAATAAAGCTGATAAAATGAGAAGATTACCGAAGTTCTGCCTTTTGGAAGGAATAAAAAAGTTGGAAACAACTTTGAAAATACACCGATTTTCCCTTCCACAAACAATATTTGATTTAAAAAGGACCTGACTTTACACTCGTAAAATAAAAAAATAGTTTTTGTAATATTATAAAATGTAACATATTTTTTTATGTTTTCATTTATTGATTCATTCAAATGATTTCATTTATTGGATAAATAAAATGTACACTATTTTACTATACTTTGTATAATTTGCCAACCTATTAGCTTGTATTTTATTAAATCAATTATTCTAGAGCAACTAAAAAACACCTCACAATGTCACTGAATATTTTTCTGTCTGACATAACGAGGTTCTATAAAAAAGCAATTACAACAGCAGAAGCTACATTTATTTACCCATAGTTATCTGACACATCTCGGTCTCTAACATCAACTGAACACGAATAATGTCATTTAACATTTTATATCAACCTGAACTTTACTTTATTGAGCCATTTTATAGAAAAATGTTAGTGGGTATCCGTTGAAAAACGATCATTTGATAAGAAAACAACTTGTTTCACGAAAATGAAAAACATAGGGACAAGGAAAAGGTTCAAACTAGCTTTGAAGTGGATTAGAAAATAGATGGAAATCAGATACGAAACTGCTGAGTAGGATAAAATGGAGTTGTAATATTTTTCATAATCAAACATATTTTTTATAAAATATCTTTTACCGTAAAACTATTCCAAGATTAATTTTATATCTGGACCAAGTGTCAATACAAAATATTTTCAAAAAAAAAAATAATGGGACTATCGAATGTCCTTATTTACAGTGTTGATCTCTGTGGCATCAGACCTCTCGTTTTATGAACCATATTTTTATTCCTGGGCGTATCTTCCTTTGAACATCGCCGTGTTCAAAGGAAGATACATGGTGTATAAATATTATATGCAAATCGACGAACTTGAGAAAGAAACAACTTAAGCTGCACATATTAAAACTAGCTAATGTATTCAGTTGCAGTCATGTCTTCTGTAGCGACAGATCTTTCGATGTATGTACCATATTTTTGTTCCTGGTCGGATTTTTATTTGAACAGCATCGTACCATAAATGATATACGCAAGTCGACAAATTTGGAAGACACATTCCATTCAATTTGGAATACACTTCCACAGCAATATATTTACACAGCAACATATGATGGGAATTCATATTTTTAATATTTGAATGGTCTTAATTATGGTCAAACCATTCAAGAAGCTTCCCGATATTTAGCGGCAAAAGGGATAAAAAATATGCCCTAGGCCTTCATGATCTCTAGAGCAATAAACAAAATATTTCGTGGGCTCAGTTGTTAATAACTGATGTAGCTTTAAATTCGAACAAATTCAACAACAAACGTAGGAACAAAGATAGGATACATATTCAGCAAATTAGTCGAGTAAATGACGGAATAAATGGACACAATGATCTGCCTAAATTATTTGATAAAATTTAGCAGATAGAAGTAGCAGTTTTTCTCAAAAAAAAATTATATTGATGGCATGTTGAACTTTGAATCTCATTATGCCAATCAAAGATACTTAAGAATTCAAAGCAATAAACTAAAAAGGCAATTATCCGTCATGCAGCCCTTCAATTTTAGCGTCTGTAATACAACTCAGTCAACAAACGTTATAATCGAAGATAAGCGAAGTCCAATAACTTTATTTTCAGCTTGCGAAAGTTATGCTCCTTTCTGCGAGTCTGCCCATCGATCGAAAACACAAAAATCTACATTATTTTCCGATTAAGAAAATATTTTGTCTGTCTCACCTTCGCTGGAACTTCGAATCAAGTAAATTAACTTCAATAAAAGACGAAAATGTAATACGTCAACCTCATGGGTCTCCTAGAAACCCCAAATAAATATAAATACATGCCCATTAAATGAACAATCTCAAATAATTAAATAGGAGCTATCTTAAAAACCTAGCTGAATAAATCGAAATCGAACTTTATGTTTACTTTATTGCCCTCACGTAACCATCTGAAAGAACAACATAATAGTACTTTATCACATTACAGTAAAGTATTACTGTATCATCAAATTATCTCCACTCAGCCATTGTCGGATATAATGCAGGATAAAAACATCTTCAGCATGTTTTCAACTTGCGCGGTTCTGAGCTCTCCTCTGCCATTCGGCAATAATATACTTGATGCCATCAGTCCATCGTGTTTTCGGTAGTCTTCGTGAACGTTTATGATCAAGCGGTATCCATCCCAGGATTGCTTTGGTCGATCTGTCAACACGTCGCCTCACTATATGACCTGCCCATCTCCATTTTAATTTCTATTCGTTTCCAGTTATGTTACATACTTTCGTTTATTCTTTGATCCATGTGCAGTTCTTTCTATCCCGCAACAATTCTGCCCGCGCAACAATTCTGCCGTTCCTTTTCTTGATATTCTAATAAAAAAAGACCAAACCAGAGCATCTCCTAATCAGTCTATCGTAAACCAATCCACACAAACCGTTATCTAAATGAGAATTCACATCATCATCCCTCATAAAATTTTTAAGATTGCCGGACAAGGAACATAGGCAAACAGAACCTAATTCCCTAGAAACGACATTAATTAAAAGCGGCTATGACAGGAGTCAAATAAAAAGACATATTGATAAAGTTTAGGCAACAAGTCATATCCGCCAATCCACTAGAGAATTGTACGTATTCAGATCCCGTAATATCGAAACGATATTTTTCAACAAAAAGAAATATATCCGGTTTCCTTAGATCAGTGAAACACAATATTCCTCACTACTATGATATTACATGGTTCTATCAGATTTCTTGTTCGAGGTGCTCCCAATCATATATCGGCCAAACCAACAGACGTATACAACTTCCGTATATGCGAAGTTGTATACGTCTGTTGGTTTGGTCGATATATGATTGGGAGCAGCTCGAACAAGGAATATCATAGAACATTCTCTCCCCCCATTCCTCGCCGCCGCATTCTCTCGCCGTCCGAAAAAAATCGAATCTCTCCTCAACTCTAGCAAAACATCATATCCAAACGCGCACAAAATAGATTTCGACAAGGCCAAAATAATCGCACTTATATATCCTTACAAACCCCGCAAAATTCGTAAATCAATTGAGATCGAAAATCGCCCAAACTACCTAAACAAGAGGGACGACGGTCTTAAAATTCCAAATATATGGACATCTCTTATTCCAAATTGTCCATCCGAAACACTTCCAATTAAACGTCCACTTTCCGTCTCACCCCTGCTCCTTAACCGAGCACTCCACCCACAACCCTACCTATTAATGCAGAGGTCACACCGACCACGTTCTTTTCTGGTTGTGAACCATGGGGAGTAGGCAAGTTGAGGCCTCGGAGCAAATCGACTAGATTCTCTTGATAATGGCTTCAAAGTGGAAGCCATCATTATCATCATCAGCCCGCGTCGATTCATTGCAGCATGAAGGCATTTGCAGCATGCTTTCAACTTTCATGGTCCTGGACTTTCCTCTGCCACTCGGGTCCTATATACTTAACGATGTCACCCACATTTAACACACCGTTCCACCTCCCAAGCGGTATCCCCCTCCATTGAAATCCTGTGTCCAAGATATATAAAGTGGTTCATAATCTCGAAATCCCTTCCTAAAACTGAAATTATCCTGTCCTCAGCGAATTTATTAAACATAACCTGACTCTTTTTTAGGTTTATTTTTAAGCTAAATGGTTCACCAGCCTTTTGCAGTTCTTGTATGCGTCTGTGCAGTTCCTTAGGGTCTTGCGAAAGGAGAACGATATCATCTGCAAATCTAAGATTCTTTTCCCAATCCAGTTTACGGAATACTTCTTCAAGGCAACTCAAGGTAAAAAGAATAGGCGTCACCCTGCCGTACACCTCGTTCTATATTAATTCCCTAATTTCAAGATTATCAAGGTGAATTGTCGCTGTAACTCCATCATATATTGATCCTAGTAGGTTTACATATGCTTTGCCTACCCCCTGGCTAAGCAGTGCATCCATTATGGCCTGCTTTGAGATGGAATCAAATGCTTTTTCGTGGACGATAAAAGCCAAGCACAGTGTTATGTTGTATTCGTTGTGTCTTTCTATGGCCTGCTGAATAACCTGGATGTGATCCATTGTAGTGAATCCACTTCTGAATCCTGCTTGTTCTCTTGGTTGTGTGTCATTCAGTTTTCTTAATATTCTTTTAGATGTTACTTTAATGAAAACTTTGTACATTACTGATAGGAGGTTTATTGGACGGTAGTTCTTTTAATCTTCCTGTGCTCCCTTTTTATGTAAAAAGATCACTTCTGCATTTTTCCATAAGTCAGGTACTTTTTGTTATTTGAGGCATTTTGAGTATAATTTTACCAGTGTTTTATTTAACGCCCGACCATCAGCTTTTAGCATTTCGACAGTTATACTATCCTTTCCTGGAGCCTTGCTGTTTTTTTTTTATATATATTATTTATTCCATCTCCAATATCCAAATACCTCCCTAAAAAACTAATTCTTCTATCCTAGGCAAATTTATTACACATGACCTGACTCTTTTTAGGTTTATTCCCAAGCCAAATGGTTTTTCTGCCATTTCAAACTCTTGTATTTGTTTTTATAAGTCATTGAAAAGAAAAAAGATGTCATCTGCAAATGTAAGATGGATTAAGAATGCATCACTGGTTTTTATTCAATAACAACGATATTGGTCATCATATTCCATCATACATCATATTCCATCCCCTTAGGATCGCATTAAGTTCACACAGGCTCTGCCTACCCTTGGTTAAGCAATGCATCAATCAATTATGGCTTGTTTTAAGATTGGGTCAAATGCGAGTCTTTTCATAGTCAATAAAAGCAAAGCACAGTGCCATGGTGTATTTATTGTGTCTTTCCATAGCCTGTGATACACCCTGGATGAGATCAATTGAACTGAATCCGCTTCTGAATCCTGCCTGCTCTCTTGGCTGTGCGTCATTCAGTGTTCTTAATATTCTTTTTGATATTTCTTGGTGCAAACTTTCTACATTACTAATAGAAGGCTTGTTGCGCGGTAGTTTTTTAAATCTTCCTGTGCTACTTTTCTTTTTCTTTCTTTCTTTCTGAAAAAGAATCACTGCAACATTTTTGCACAAGTTGGATATTTTTTGTTCTTTGCTTACAATTAAGTGCAATCTTGCCAGCGTTTTATGTAAAGTTATTATTAGAATTATTATTCTGCTCATCCTTACTGTAGAATCTCAGCTCATGCTGGCCGATATTCCAATGCCAAGATGAAAAAGCAATTCAGGTCCTCTCATCCTTGCATAATATTTTACGAACAATGTGACACGTAAGACTGCAAGAGCACGGCACGCTGTCCCACTATGGCAATCGATCTCGAGATACCGAGGCTCTCGAGGTTCTTTGAAAATCTCTTACTTATCAGGCCTTCGGCGGATATAACGAAGGGCACTACATCTACCTTACTCAGTTTCCAGTGGTTCTTCAAGTCGTATGCCAGATTTTCATACTTGGATTTTTCTATCTCGGTTTTTCTAATGTTGTGAGATAGTGGCACTGCGATGTCAATTATAAAAGCCCTCTTATCATTTTTGTTGATTAAAACAATATCCGGCCTGTTATAATCAACCGTTCGATCAGTAGTGATTGGTCTGTCCCAGTAAAGAATGGTATCGGATGATTCAAGTACAGGAGAAGGCGAGTACTTATAATATGGAGGAGGTGCGCTTTCTAATATCGAGTATTTTTTGCAATTTGTTGATGTATAATTAATAATAAGCATTAGGAGCAAGGGCCGGGCAACCGCCAATAAGGTGCTCAATTGTTTCCCCCAAAGTACCGCATTTCCTGCACTTATCGACTACGTCCAAATGCAGTATGTGCTCATAGTTTTTTGTTCTTGTTACCCTATCTTGAATAGATATAGCGAAACCTTCTGTTTCTGGGTACAAGAGTCCTTCAGAGACAATTGTTCGTCAATGGTGTCATCTTCGAGTGACTTAGGAAACCTTCCGTGCAAGTGCAATTATTATTATTATTATTATCATTATTATACCTTAAATTAGACGTTATACTGTCATCAGAATTTAGAGAAAAATTTAAAAAATTGCTTTCTTCTGCTGGGATTACCACCTCTTCTCTCACTTCAAGACTGACTGAGAAAACAATTGACGATGATCAGTCTCTCAGAGATAACGTGGTCATATATTTTGCTCATAGGTCATACATTTTTCGATATTTTAAAATAAATTATATTAATGTTGTTGAAGTAACAACATCATTTTTACTAAATCTAATAGTTTGACAAGTATTACATAAACAGTTTCAGAATATTAATGGTAATTTTAGATAAGCCTGTATAACAAAGATCCAATCTCCTTCCGGCAATAGTTTATTCTTAAACATTTCCAAATTGTGCAAATGAATCGTGATAATTATACCCACCAACTGCTTACTAATTTTAGAGAAAACTTTTAGAGAAAAATCTAATTTCTTTTGTAAGATAAGGCGACTGGGCCACAAGCAGGTGTAGGATAAAAACATCACGCAAAACACTTTAGGTTAAGGATTGCATGACCAAAAAAATTTTCGAAAAAATGTGTAAACAATTTGAAACAATTAGAATGACATTAGAAACACCGCATATTAAACGCAATTAAAGTATTTTCGTCTTATTATTACATATTTCTTAAACAGAATACGCTAGAATGTAAAGTTTTATTACCTTATACGAGGTGCGTAAAATAAATAATACAACTGATTTTTTATTCAATTGAAATTAGAATACAACATAACCCCTTTCAAAGTAATTGTCTTGGAACTCCACACAGCGCTGGATGCATTTTGTCCACACTTCATAACAGTGCTGGAACTCATTTAGGTAAATTTTCAATCTTGGGAAGGAGAACAAGGGCGTAATGTAGTCTGGTAAATCTTTGGGGTTAAGGGAGTCTTAATAATCTGGTGAATGAGGGGGCTGCGGAGCTATTGTAGTGTTTTTACTTACTAAAAACTCGTTAATGGAAATGACTGAAATGGAAATGATCTTCCAATGAATCTTCCAAGATTTGTCATCGGTAATAACATGTTCCAGATGATGAGAATCATTTTCAATCTGCTCCAAAAGGCTAACACATCTTTCCCTTCTGTTGGACGATTGGATGTGAGAACTATTCCCCAATCATTCTGATTACAACGCACAAGATCCCGTATTCCGTGGAAAATTTTCAGTACATCTTGTAGTTTAGTCTAGTTTAGTCTAGTCTCCCTCTACGAGTTTCATCTGCAATCGAGTCTCGGCGTTCTGAGAATACCTTAAACCACCTAAAAATCTGGGTACCTAATAAAACACTCTTTCTATAGGTCTATTCTTTGTTCTAATAAAAAGGTATGTATACATATATACATATATATACATATATACATATATATATATATATATATATATACATATATACATATATATACATATATATACATATATATACATATACACATATATATATATATATATATATATATATATATATATATATATATATATATATATATATATATATATATATATATATATATATATATATATACATATATATACATATATATACATATATATACATATACATATACATATATATATATATATATATATATATATATATATATATATATATATATATATATATATATATATATATATATATATATATATATATATATATATGTATATATACATATATATACATATACATATATATATATATATATATATATATATATATATATATATATATATATATATATATATATATATATATATATATACGTATACATATTATTATTATTCACGTATGGGCCCTGGTGGACCACGCAAAGTACTGTTAGAGGCGTTTGTTGTTGTTAGCCTTCCTTTGCGCTTATACTGATTTCATTCTTTCGGTATGAGCTTTTTTCCTTTCGTCAGACCAAGCTGTTCCAATCTTCCTACATTATTCTCTCTGGCCAACCTCCTATAGACGTTCTGGCTTAATAAATGTGCTGTATTGTCTCAGTTTTGTGTTTTTGTTGCAAATTTTGTGTAAGTCTCAATGCAGTTTCCATTTTTTGACAGCTACCCTTATTGGCCGCTTTTTCCAACCCGTTTTCCATGATTATTTCACCCAAATATTTGAATTGAGAGACTCGTTCGATGTTACCATATTTTGTTTTTAGAAATGATGTTCTTAGTCTGTTGCAGGTCATGTATTGTGTATTTTTAAAAGAAATTTGGAGTCCTACCTTTTCTGCTGTTTCTTTTAGGATTTCAATCTGTTTTTGTGCCGTTAATATATCTTGAGCCAAAATTGCTAGATCATCAGCAAATGCAAGATAATCAGTTTTGCTGTTGTGAGAAGAGTGGCGAGAGTCCATCCCCTAGTCTCACTCCAGTTTTAATTTCGAAGGGCTCTGATCTTTCCAATCTTCCGGAATCCGTTCGGTTCGTCAAACTTCTTGTAGAATTTTGGTTATTTTCTTGATTGTACGTGAACCAGCGGATTTCAAAAGTTCAGCAGTGATTCCATCTTCACCAGAAGCTTTGTTATTTTTAATCGCTTGATTTACATAATTATTTCATGCTTATTCGGTGGTAATGAATCTGGGTTTGTTTGTTTAGGGTTTAGTGTTGGCAATCTGTTTAAGGGCTCAGGACAGTTTAGTAGTTGTTCAAAATATTTCGCAAGTTATTTACAATTGTCTTGGTTATTTAGATCTAATTGTCCGTTTTCATTTTGGAATCCAAGACTGTGAGGTTGATAGCCTGTTAATTTAGTTTGAAATGTTTTGTATAAATTTCGGGTGTCATTTTTTTGGAAATCTTTTTCTATTTCATTAAGTTGGTTGTTTTCATATTTTCTTTTAGTTTGCCTAATCAGCTTCCATGTTTCTTTTGTTACTTCCAAAAAGATGTTATAGTTTATTGCTGTTTTTTGACTGTTTCACTCTTTGAATGCTTTACTTCGGCTTAATACTGCTTGCTCGCCAACTTCATCCCACGACGGCTGTTTGCTATGGTTTTGTAAAGGAACTTTAAGGCTGTTTTAATAATTTTTTGTTTCCATTCGTGCCAGTTCAGTGCTGGTTGTTTATCAAGCTCTTCTGTTAGGTTTGGTTTTATTTTCGTATGGTCGAAATTTGGTATTAGCAGTCTTTTTTAATTAAGTTTTCGAGGTTTTAAGCTAAGTTTAATTCTAGTCAAGTAGTGATCCATTTCTAAGTTAGCTCCTTTCCTAATTTGAACATTCAAAATCTCTTTATAATTGGGGTACGAAATAGCAACATGGTCAATGGTCATTTTGTTTCGTTATTTTCTTCTTAAAATGGGTTGACATTATATTTAGATTAAAGCGCGAACATAGTTCAAGTACTTTTCTGCCATTATGGTTAGTCCATTTATGAGCGGAAAAACTGCCAACTGTTTTTCTGTACTTTGTTTCATTCCCTAGTTGGGCGGATGGTTAGAGGGAATTTTAGAAATAGTCTTTTCCAGAATTTCTTAAGACTTATTTACTTTTTTAGGATTAAATTTATTTTCTTCGTTAACTGGAAGGTGTGCATTGATTAATGTATAGTTTTTGTTAGCACACTTGAGAGATAGTGTCATAAGTCGATTATTTACTGGCTGGACATTAGTTATAGAACCGAGAATGTTTTTTGAGATAGCCAAAGCAACACCGAGATGTGGTGTATTTTTGAGTATTCTTTTGTCAGTTTTACTTTTAAAAAGTCTGTAGTTGCCGAATTCCAAGGTGTTATCATCTGTCAATCTGGTTTCTTGCAAAGCTAAAATTTGGATTTTTTGCTGATTCAATGGTCGTCCCAGTAGTTTTCCTGGACGCAGGAGAGAGTTGATATTTACTGTTCCAAAGAAAGTTTTTGTTTTCAGTTTCAGATGTCGGCCAGAGATCTCCGACTCCTTCTGAAAGATTTTGCGTTTAAGCCCGGACGCCCCAGAATCCGAAAGTCCGGTTATACCAGCAACGCTGGCAGAGGATTGTTTACCTCCTGGGGTAATTTTGTAATTACTAGAACGCTTCATTTTGTACTTTGAATTAAAGGTTTAAACCATGACGGTTTAGAGGTTAAGACTGGAGGGTCTAGTTCCAGAATTTAAATCTCAGCCGCACCACTGGTGAACAGACGCTGACGGATCACCACGGATCACCACCCGTGATCCGTCCAGTACCTTAGGCGAGGTATATATATATATATATATATATATATATATATATATATATATATATATATATATATATATATATATATATATATATATATATATATATATATATATCAAAGGACTCTTTCTATAGGCCTATTCTTTGTTTCAATAAAAAGGTTTTGGCACTGTATCCAAATTTGAAACAAAACTTGACATACATACAAAACATAATATAATATAATAATTTGCATGTATAACATATAATCTCGTACAAACAAATCTAAACACATTTTCTGGATAAAAAAAATCGACCCAACTGAAAACTGACGAATTAAAATTTATAATTATTACCAAAGGCATATTTTATCTTATTGACTTGCCAGGTGTGGCGGTTAATAGTCTTTATTTTTTTCTTTCAAAAAAACGTTTAATTTGGGAGAAAGGTAGGAAATGGTTTATTCAAAGTATGCGCCAAAGTACTGCTAGCGATACATTTTCCCCATTTCTCTGGCAATTTGCGGATGACCTCCAAGAAAAACTGTTCCTCTTTTGAGGTGGTCCAGTCATCAAGCCATTTTCCGACATCTCCTTGTTTGTTGAAATATTTCATCAAGTCCGTGAGACACTAACGAATACAGAATACAAATGGTAGTTGCAAGGAGCCAAGTCTGGTGAATACATTTGTTTGAAAGTGTGTTCAATCATTAAGGACATTGAATGCTATTTCACATAAAATGAATAGTTTCAAGGTATCTAATTTGGTTGTTCTTTTATCTTAATCTAAAGTTCGGACACTCTAAAAAATCACCCCATATATAATTTTGGTTTGTATGGGAATTGTGAGGAACAAACAAGTTTGTAGCTCTCTCCACATTGTAATAATTACCATCTACATATATATATTTAATAAATCTGTTGAGCTAAATTTGGAGAATAAATTGACATTTTCGTTTCAATTTCACTGAATACTTTGTTAGCGATAAAATATCCTTATTATTCTGTTTCGACATTTTAGAAAGTTTATTTTTATTGTTCAGATGTTTTAATTGCTTCCATTGTAATGCAATTATTTTCTTAATATATTTTCATTGTAATCCCCTCAGTTGATGAAAAGTTAAAAATGATTTTTCTATAGCTACTATTAAATGGCAACTGAACTTAAATTAATTCTTTTAAATCATGTTTGTGCTATTCTCGTACAAATTTTCTCATTTCCTCATTTTCAGAGCGGCGAATACCAGGCATACCAGATGTGTATATATATATATATATATATATATATATATATATATATATATATATATATATATATATATATTTATTTATATATATATATATATATATATATATATATATATATATATATATATATATATATATATATATATAGTTCTTCAACTCCTTCGCGGAGCAAAGGACTTCTATTCTGGTTCTTCTGGTTCTATTCTGCGACACAACCTTGACTTCCTGCCAGGACATGTTCACTCTTTTCAATTCATCATTGATAGTTCTCCTACAAGTCTGTGCGGATTCCTGTCCAATGCTATTTTGGCTATACAGTTTTGTTTTCTTAGTGTGTGCCCACTCCACCCCCACTTACGAAGTGCTATCTCGTGATCAATTTTCTTTTGATTTGTGTGATGCAACAAATCTTCATTTCTAATCTTGTTCGGCCAGAAAATGCTTAATATTTTCCGGAAGTATATATTTATGAAAACCTGCAGTTTTTTGTTATTGTCTTCATTATTTTCCACGTTCCACATCGGTAGAGCAAGATCTTCCTAACATTGGTGTTATAATATACGAAGTTTTGTTTGCGTTGGGTATTGTGTTGATTTCCATAAAGGTGCTAAGGCTCCTAAGGCTCCCTGGGCTTTTCGTATTCTGCTTTTGACATCATGATCTGCACCTCCATTTTTTGTTAGGATGCCCAAGTATGTAAAACTCTCCGCATCTTCTATGGGTAATCCGTTGAGGAAGAAAGGGCTGAAATTTCTGGTGTTGATTCTCAGCGACTTGGTCTTTGTTATTATTGATTTGCAGGCCTACTTTCTAGGCTTCCATTGTAAGTCTGTTTAGCATATGGGCCATATTTTTGTATTGAAGGCCTATGTCATCCACGTATTCAAGCGGATATTTTCGGGCTTGACGGACCACTGGATGTCGGATTGAGCTTCGTTGTTATTTTTAAGAGCATAATTTGGCAAAACATTAAAAAGAAGAGAAAACAAGACACACCCCTGCCTCACACCAGTAAAAATTTCAAATTTCTCGCTTCTATATCCATCATGGACAATACAGCACTATGCATTCGTATTATTTCCCGAATATGGCGTATATTTTTTTCGGATATTCCTTTTTGTTATAAAACCTTCCATAAGGCAGGGTGGGATAAAGAATTAATTAAAAAAGCTATCGCTACTAGTAAGAGGCAATTCAACTTAAATTAATTCTTTTGCATCAAAAATATTATTTAAAATAACATCAATCAAGGTACTGTCGTATTAAAAAAAACATAAGAGATTAGACTGTAAACCAGCCATTATTTCTATCGCTCCTCAAAACTGGAACCCCTCAGCTAAGGGAAGGATTACCCTAAAAATTAACCAGGCACGCCTGAAGGCCTCACAGTAGCAGCCTCATCATCAAGATCGGATAGGTTTAAACAATAACCAATTCTATCTTAAGTCACCTTATTACAGAAACTTCAATATCAGTAAAGATCATTTGTTGACGACGTTGGCTGGTACAAGAACAAGATTAAGTTTTGGCACATGGAATGTGCGAACATAATTGAAAACATCACACTTGGCTCAGGCTTTTAAAGGGATGAACTCCTATAGATTGGATATCTTGGGCCTATCAGACGTGCGATGGAATGGACAAAGTGAACATTGTGCTTCTTCGGATGAACTCTTGTTGTATAATGGAAGAGATGGAGGTAGCCCACAGGAAAGTAGAGTTTGCATACTGATGAGCAAACAGGCAAGAAATAGTTTTCCTGGACCGAATATTGATCGCCAGATTTTTCACAAACTCACTTGTTATTCATCGATTTTGAGAGGGCATTTGACAGTTTAGCCCACCCTGCCTTACTATTTTCCAAATTTAGCTCATGAGATTTATCAATATATATATATATATATATATATATATATATATATATATATATATATATATATATATATATATATATATCTGTGTGTGTGTGTGTGTGTGTGTGGGTGTGGGTGTGTGTGTGTGTGGGTGTGGGTGTGTGTGTGTGTGTAGATGGTGATTATTGTATTGTGGATTCAGGTGCAAACTTATTTGTTCCTCACAATTCCCACATAAACTAAAATAATATAATGGGGTGAATTTTTACCGTATCCGAACTTCAAAATCCGTCCGAATATTCAAATAAAATAACAACGATGCCTTGAAACTACTCACTTTATGTGAAATAACATCCAATAGCATTACTGTTTGAATACAGTTTCAAACAAATGTCTATCGCGGATACCTCTAACAAAGCGCATACTATCCAATTTCCAACCACACTTTTAATTGAGGTCTTATGTCGGCAATTATCCGAGTTATGTTGGCTTCCAAAGCGCCAATACTTGCTGATTTAACGACATAGACTAAAAACTTAATATAACCCCAAAGAAAATCTAAAAATTTTAAGTAGCATGGCCTTGGTGGCTAATTAACAGGTCCGTTCATCGCAATAATTTTCTTACCGAATTACTTCCTCAATAAATCGTTTATTGCGTTGACTGTATGATAGATAGGGCCATCCTGGTTAAACCTCCATCTCTCCTCCAGATTAAGGACCCTTTATGGTAACCGAAGCAAAAATTCACTTTATTAATAACATAGAAACTAAACAAGAAAAAACTGTCATTAAACATTTGTGATGAATTCCCATCAAGTAGAAGCCAACACAATCCAAAAATAAGAGATTCTGCCTTATATTATTTTGATATTTCGAAAATTCTACCATTTTAATAGTAGATAATCATACGCAAGATAAAAAAAGGTAAATGAAAGAGGAATTTATAAAATATTCGTTGAATAAAATGAGATATGTTTCAAAAATTGTATAATATTTTTCATCTAATTTTTTTCTTGTCATTGACTGATTAGCATTTATGAATTTCCTATGTTAAATCCAGTTTTTTACTTAGTGTCAGCTGACTTTTTTATTTTTTCACTTAGTATGAGGTAGTTCTATAAGAACATTAAAATTCAATTTAAAACAAAATATATTAAAACGTGTCAACTATTCTTTATTAATTCTTCTATTGGAACCTTTGTTCATGGTTAGCGAAACGTGCGTCGAGAAGTTCAAAAAAAGTGATTTGGTGTTTAGTGGCAAATTTCTTCAAGTTTAGTATTTCACACCAAAGGTTCCAATAGAAGAATTGATCTCCGATGGCTAAACGGTCAGCGAAACTAAATTTTTATCGTAAGTACACTACTAAACTCAGGCTTATTGGAGCAGATATTTGGTTCCTTAGGTCATGCCAGACTAATAAAATATTTCCCAATTTTATTAAAGTTAATATTTCAAAATCTTCCAAAATATGTGATAAAAAAAACTAATTTTGCAAAACAGAAATGGCTTGACATAGAAATCAAACATTTGTACAGTAAAAGGAGTATGCTTGAAATTCAGGCGTACAATCTTTACAAGAAATTAACTTTTAAGTTAACTAATGTAGAACATGAATGTTGGTGCAATTTTCAAAGGAATATGTTCACAGCAGTAAATAGTAAATTTATTAAAAAATGTCATCTTTAAATAAAAATTGTTAAAAAATCAAAATTGAGCAGTCGAAAGAACATATTCCAGAAAAGAGCATGGACATAGCAGAAAATCTTTCAACTCAGACGTTTGACAATCCAGAACTAGAGCTTTTAAATAAAGGCCTCAATTTTGCTTTACCGGCATCCCGCAGGACTTTGGAGGATACGGTAGCCGGTATTGAAACTGCTATTAAACACTTACCGGAGTCGTCTAAAGCTTTCGTCAGAGAGTCATGAAAAAGAAAAATTACAAAAAACATTTAAAATAAAAGTCAAAAAATGCCAAGATTGTCAAGCGCCTACGAGAGAAAGATTGTTGTTATTTAAAAACTGATAAGGGAAATAAGGTTGTAGTAATGGACAAACCTGATTACTTTAAACGCGTTGAAAAATTAATTTAAGACCGTAGCTTAAATCATCCCCTGATGATGATAACATGGTTAGCGAAACATGCGTCGAGAAGTTAAAAAAAATGGTTTGGTGTTTAGTGGTAAATCTCTTGAAGTTTAGTATTCTTTATCATTTTTTTTCCACTACTCAATTACGATTTATTTTTTCTCTTATGCTCCCTATTTTCCTTAGTATTAGCTGGCTGTATAAGAATATTAAAATTGAATTTAAAACAAGATATATGGATACCTTTATGGTGTTTATTTTATGGTAGTAATAAATATTTGATTTACCCGAAGTACATTTCACAGAAGCGTTAACATTAAATTTATATTAAATCAATTACCTTTAAAAGGTGTATAGTAGATATAGCTACAACATCATTTCCTTAATTATAATGCTTTTGAAAAAAGTCACATAGATATAAAAATATTATTTTTTGCTATATATATATATATATATATATATATATATATATATATATATATATATATATATATATATATATATATATATATACACACGGTACATATATGTATATATATATATATATATATATATATATATATATATATATATATATATGTATCGTGTGTCCCAGCCAAATGGAATAAATTCGTTAATAAATAAATGGGGGCGTGTTCGAAAAAACGCTCGAACACGTCGATTGGTATTTTTATATGCGCATTTTTTTCAACAAAAATGTTTATACAGGGTGTGTCATGTAACAGTGGCCAATACCAACTTTCTTATTTTAAATACAACACCCTGTATATTATTTAATTTTTGGATTCTTCAGGAAATTCTAGACATATTTCATGTAAAATATCTTAGATTTATCGTCAACTGTTTCGGAAATATTAAGTTTTTTTTTGAAAATTATTTGATTACAGAAATTCGCTACAACACACAATAGAAAGATGGTATTGGCTTCTGTTACATGAGACACCCTGTATAAACAGTTTTCGTTGAAAAAAATGCGCAACTACACTTTTTTTTATCACTGTAAACAAAATTGTGGAAATTTCAAGACTATTTAGTTTTTGTATAAATTTTTTATTTAAAACATTTAATGTAACAAATGCTCTAATTGTGAACTCTGGACGTCCTGGCAACACCCCAACCTCAAGTAAAACTGATTCCTGACATTATTTAATGTTTGTGGAGTAATTGAACTAATACTGTCGGTAATGCGTCCTCTTAAATCATTCAGATCTTGTGGCTTGGTTTTGTATACGACGCTTTTGAGATATCCCCATAAAAAAAATCCAACGAAGTGAGGTCCGGGGACCTTGGTGGCCATTCTAGTGGCCCTCTCCTCCCAATCCATCGATTTGGAAACACATTATCGAGGTACTGCCGCACATTAACTTGATAATGGGGGGGTGCTCCATCTTGTTGGAACCAAATTGTGTCGGCTAGCAATTGAGGATTTCTTCTATTAGGGTACAAATTTATAAGACTTGGAATGAGCGGATTTTGGAGAAAATCTAAGTAATTTACCCCATTTAAATTTTGATCGAAAAATATTGGACCAATTATTTGATCTCCTATAATACCTGCCCAGACATTAATCTTTTCAGGTCTATTTCCCGCATCCAGTGAGGATTTTCTCTCAACCAATAACGACAGTTCTGGCGATTGACATGCCCATGAAGAGTAAAAGTAAATTCATCAGAAAATAAAACGTTTTCCACTCTCAGAAGGTTGTTGTCTATTCTGTACATCATTTGTTCGCAAAACTCCATTCTCCTGTCGAAGTCGTCTTCACTAAGCTCTTGAGTAGGCTGTAGCTTATACGGATGCATTTTATTCTCTTTCAATATTCTGGCAACCGAAGAGCGACCAACATTGTTTTCCAAGGCAACTTGTCGAGTTGAGGTATGCGGATTGTCTTGGAATGCAAGCATTACATCCAATTTTTTGTTATCGGTCAACGACACTGCTTCCTTCTTATTTTGTCTCACGTGTCCCAGTTCTCTAAATTGTTTTTCAACTTTACTTGCTGTACCTTGGGATATGGGTGGTAAATCAGGATATTTTTCCCTAAAGAGACGAATAACTTCGGCTTGAGGTCGTGTCCTATCTCCATAACCTATCATCATTAAGATAGTTATTTTATGAGTCTCTGATAAATACACCATGTTTAAATCAAATGAATCAGACACGTCAAAGAAAACTAATTTAAAAGGCACGTTGATTTTTTTGACGTTTCATACAACAAATACCTACCTTTGAAAACCTGATTTTTTATCTTTGCCTATTTGCTGATAATGTTCGAAGAATTATTTAATATTTCCGAAACAATTGAAGATAAGTCTAGGATATTTGACATAAAATATGTCTAGAATTTCCTGAAGAATCCAAAAATTAAATAATATACAGGGTGTTGTATTTAAAATAAGAAAGTTGGTATTGGCCACTGTTACATGACATACCCTGTATAAAAATTTTGTTGAAAAAAATGCCCATCTAAAAATACCAATTGACGTGCGTTTTTTCGAATACTCCCCCATTTATTTATTAACGAATTTATTCCATTTGGCTGGGACACGCGGTATATATATATATATATATATATATATATATATATATATATATATATATATATATATATATATATATATATTATCATCATCAGCATGTGTCGATCCACTGCAGGATGAAGGCCTCTTCAGCATGTTTCCAACTTTCACGGTCTTTTCTCTGCCACTCGGGTCCTATATACTTAACGGATTGCCCTGTCATCCCATCGCCTCGCTACATTACCTGCCCATCTCCATTTCAATAGCTTCACTCTTCTAATGATGTCACACACTTTCGTTTGTTCCCTGATCTATACCCAGGGCAAAGACTCAAGTTATGTTCAATAAATTTGCTGAGAACAGAAAAGTTTCAGTTTTAGGAAAGGATTTGGAGATTGTGAACCACCTTATATATCTTGGGCAGAGAATTTCATTCAGTGGAGGGGGATACCGTCAGAGAGGTGGGACAGCGTGCTAAATGTAGCTGGCAGCAATTTGGCAAGCTTATTTTATTTTATTTTATTTTACTTTAATTTATTAATGTGTTATGCCATTTTGTAATTATTGATTTACTCTTTCGTATCGTAATTTATGATTTCGGAAAAATAATAAAAAAACTAGAGAACTGATTTCTTATTCTTCTAACTGAAACAAAGCCTAATTTTTCTGTGGGATTTGTGCAACCAGGCATATGATTGTGCCCTGTCTGACGACCACAACTGAACCGGAAACAGATATATTCTCCATGTTCACCCAAAGGTTTTATAATATTTGTCATAATCCCATTATTTCCAATCGATTTTCGATTTTTCTATCTTCTGAGTGCTGCTTCTGTCTTGTTTTTCGAAATTTCTGGTTCTAAGTTATCGGAAAGATCAATAGATTTTCTAACTAGTGCTTACCCTATTAACCCCATGGATCTGTATAATGATACAGCTAATCTATTTTGATTTTTTTTTGGAAATCAAGGAAAAAAGCAGATAGGACCAATACTTTTTTGACCCACTGTATATGCAATAATAGTTCTTTACTTTTTTTCTTCAGACATTAAAAATTTTCTTGGTCTCAGCATTTATATTAACATTCCTTGTCATTTCTAAACAATATTTTTATCCAAATATTTTACTAACTGCAACAGACCAATTCCATTGAGCTTGCATGACATGCAAACATATTCTTTGGAAGATTATAAATATGTTAATGTTAAATATTTTGCAATAAATACATAATGCAGTCACCGAAGTAAGTGGAATATTAAATGACCAATCTTACCATAAACACAGACATTTTAATAAATATCAAGCTTAGAAATATTCAACGAACTGGTAGACGTTGTTAAAAAACTGTTCGTATTTATTGGCAGCTGTTTTGAATATTATTCAAACTAAAATATTTCTTAATATTGTGTTTATGTAATATGCATTAGGTGTACACATAAGTTTTCAAGTTGTTTATGTTACGTATAATTGCAATTTTATCGTGTTTTAAAACAATGCATTCATTAAAATATTATATCAGATACTGAACATTTTGAAATTTTAAGACTATTATTCTGCTCATCCTTACTGTAGAATCTCAGCTCATGCTGGCCGATATTTCAATGCCAAGATGAAAAAGCAATTCACATCCTCTCATCCTAGCATAATATTTTACGAACAATGTGACACGTCTGCAAGAGCACGGCACGCTGTCCCACTATGGCAATCGATCTCGAGATACCGAGGCTCTCGAGGTTCTTTGAAAATCTCTTACTTATCAGGCCTTCGGCGGATATAACGAAGGGCACTACATCTACCTTACTCAGTTTCCACTGGTTCTTCAAGTCGTATGCCAGATTTTCATACTTGGATTTTTCTATCTCAGTTTTTCTAATGTTGTGAGATAGCGGCACTGCGATATCAATTATAAAAGCTCTCTTGTCCTTTTTGTTGATTAGAACAATATCCGGCCTGTTATAATGAACCGTTCGATCAGTAGTGATTGGTCTGTCCCAGTAGAGAATGGTATCGGATGATTCAATTACAGGAGAAGGCGAGTACTTATAATATGGAGGAGGTGCGCTTTCTAATAGCGAGTATTTTTTTGCAATTTGTTGATGTATAATTTTTGCCAGCTGATTATGCGGTCCTAATAAAACATTAGGAGCAGCAAGGACCAGGCAACCGCCAATAAGGTTCTCAATTGTTCCCCCAAAGTACCGCATTTCCTGCACTTATCGACTACATCCAAATGCAGTATGTGCTTTTCATAGTTTTTTGTTCTTGTTACCCTATCTTGAATAGATATCGCGAAACCTTCTGTTTTTGGGTACAAGAGTCCATCGGTCAGCCACTTCAGAGACTATTCTTCGTCAATGGTGTCATCTTCGAGTGACTTAGGAAACCTTCCGTGCAATGTTTGTCCTTTCCATTCTCGAACGCAATCCGTGAGTGTTGTTCTGCTATCAATACGATTTTGTTTATTTAGGTTCAGTGGGGTGAAACCCCGGTTTGCAACCAATTTCATTAACGTACTGTTTGAATCAATAAAGTGTCTTCTCATTCTATTTTCTTGATTGAGACATAGATTTTTTACGTTTACAAGGCCTCTACCCCCCAACTTTCTTGGGATGTATAGTCTTTTCGTAGATGAGTTTGGATGCAGGCATCGGAACTTTGATAATGTTCGGCGTGTTAACCTATCAAGTTCATCTAGGTCAGTTTCTGACAATTTAACAATGCCAAAAGAATATGTCAAAGTTGGCACTGCCCAACCGCTGATCGCTCTAATGAGGTTTCCACTGTTCAGTTTGGTGTTTAAAAGTTTTGTAAGTCTCTTTTGGTATAGAGTGGAAAAGTCCTTCTTTAACTGGTTATGATCAAGTTTATGCTTTTGGGGTATTTCTAAATATTTGTAGGATTCTTCTGGTTGTTGTATGTTACAAAGTGTTGAATGTTGACTCTGAACCTTTCCCTTCTGTATACTAATGGTAGAACATTTGTCCAGTCCGAATAACATTCTGATATCCCTACTAAATGTTTCAACCGTTTTTATCAATGAGTTTAATTTTTCTCTAGTTTCTCCATATAATTTAAGGTCATCCATATATAATAGATGAGAGAGGATGGAGAGATGGATTCCTCATGTTAAGTTTATATCCAATATTGCTGTTGTTGAGTAGTGTGGACAAAGGGTTCAATACTAGACAGAACCAAATTGGAGAAAGGGAATCTCCCTGAAAAATTCCCCTCTCGATATTTGTAGCAGCAATGTAATGTTGGCCGACAAAAAGATTCGTTTTCCACTTCCCCATCAAGCACTTTAAAGAATTATTAATCTGGGGGCTAATTTTATAGAAATTCAGAACCTCAACCAGCCAATTGTGAGGGACACTATTGAATGCTTTCTTGTAGTCTATATAGCAGATATTTAAGTTGCGTTTTCTTTTTCGCGCTTGCTCAAGAACTACAGCATCGATCGTCAATTGTCCCTTGCAGCCCATACTTGCTCTTATACATATTTCTGTTCTTCTTCAAAAATGTTGCTTTTTGATGTTTTGAAATTATTAGTATTATTAGTATCTTTATTTTGGAAATATGTTAAATACACATAAAACGAAATAGTGTCAAAAATTTTACACTGATATTATGTACAGTTGTGATATCCTATATAATCATCAACACTGTAGTATTCTAAATGTAATAAAAAATTGAACGAACATTTTTTTCAGTTGGCCAATGTCTCTGATCATCTTAAGATAATGTGATGGATGATTATACATTTTTATACAGTTATAGTATGCTCCCTGCTGTGTGAGTGTTAACTTATGTAATGGGTAATTATAATTTAGGTTTCTCGTTGTATATGTTATCTGGGATTTACCGCTCGTAAATAAATATTGATTCTTGCAGAAAAACAGTATACATACCTGAATAAAAATTGCCGAAAGAGTCAACAAAACCATTGTTTTTAAATTTTCCCCTGCACGATTCCTGTGACTTCATATTCAACATACTGTGTCATGCTCTTTTCTGACATATAAAAAGCTTCTGCCTTTCATAGCTCTCCCAAAATAGTTCACTACATAGATAATATGAGTTTCAAAATTAATAAAATACACAGTTTTTGAGGTAGCAATGTCCAAGTATTTTCTAAATACAAGAAGACTGCAAACAGATTTGTATAGTTTTTTTAAATATTCTACGTGGTAAGGGCATATTCCAATCTAAGATTACTCCCAGACATTTTTAAGGTATTATTATTTAATATTAAATTATCAAATTCTTTAATTCTAGATTGTTTTGCCCTAGATTATATTACATTTGTTTTTTCTTTATTCAGTATTAATTTGTGTTCAATAGTAGTTAATTGATCAGCAGTTCTATCCATTAGTTGTTGCACATCTGCACTTTTCACCAACATATTTGCATCATCACCATACGTTGTTATTTTATTACAGTTTATGTTATCATATACATTAACTATGTCGTTTTCATAGAGAATGAATAATATTGACTCTAGTACGCTTCCCTGGGGTACTTAAAAATGTATGATGAGCTCATTTGACATAGCCAAATCGATCGAATTTTGAATTCTGACTTTTTATTTTTGATCCTCGAGATATGATTGTATCACTTTATATGTTTATCCTCTAATACCATAAAGATCCAATTTTTTATAAAGAATACTATAATTTGATGTGTCATATGCTTTTGACAAATCAAAGAATAGTCCCAAAGGAAGTTCATTATTAAAAATATTCAAAAAACAAGGAAACATTTTTTCCTGTGCTCTACGTAAAATTATCAATCCTTCAGTCGCAATCAAACGCCAACAAGCATCTCCCGAGACCGGTTTCTGGCCTTAAGCCGTCATCAGTCGGGCTTCCAGTTGTACGTTCGAAAGCAACTGAAGGATTTTTTTATTTTTTTTCCTTTTTTTTGTTATGATGGGGAAATCTTCAAAAGACACCCAGAGAGCTTATACAGGACGCGTTGTTCTCCGGGTAGTGCCGGATTTTTACCGGCTAAAACCCCACCAAGTTCCTCCGGTTTTCGGGTCTTAGACCAATAAACCTTTGGTCACTGGTTTTTAGCAAGAAATTTCCACTGCCGGTGTTGTGATTACTTGTTGTTACTCCTATATCTGTTAATGCAATATAGAGAATATCACCAGAAATAAACTATAGGAAATTTTGCCCAGAAATAAAGAACATTAAAAATTTTAAGTTATTTGCTGGATTTAAATCCCGTTATTGTATTCTACGAAATGTAACTATTTTAAATACTGTAATCAAGTACCTGGAATTTGGGTCTCTTGTAATATCTCGTTCTCTTCAGGAATTTATTCGGATCATAATCCATGAGTCTTCTTAGTTCTGCATTTTCATGCCTACTTGCAATTAATAGTAATTTTTCTGCTTTCCTTTTCATGAAGGTATGCAGGGGTTCCCAGGTTAGATCGCTGTGTATCCTCTGATTTCTTTCGTATGGTGGTGCATTTGCTGCCATCCTGACGTATCTGTTTTCTGCTGACGCTAGCCTGTTTATATGAGTTCTGGCTGCATATCCCCATGCAGCTGAACAATATGTTAATTACGGCCTTGCTACACATTTGATCATGGGCAGTTTCGTCTTGAGATTCATCTGGCTTTTTCTGCATATCAGCGGATAGAGCCTGTTCATGGGATTTTTGGTTTTATTGATCGCTTCTCGTATGTGTTTTTCCTATGTGAGTTTGGAATCCAATTGATCTGGATCTTCCAGTCAATGCACCAGTCAGCCATTTGATCTATATGCTCTTGAAGTCTTTTGCAGATGATGTTTTCTCTTCTATGCCTGATTGTGACTGCTGTATCGTCTGCATACAGTGACAACTTGGTTCTTGAGTTTCTCAGTATGTCGTGTGTGTAGATCGTGTATAGTTGAGGGCCTAGTACCGATCCTTGTGGGACACCCGCTTCCAGCTTTCTTTCCCCTGAAATGTTTTTTCCTACTTTCACTCGGAATGTTCTGTCTGCCAGGTAACTCCACGTTAGTCTGCAGATTTTCTTCGAGTAACCAGCTTTTATCATCTTGTATATGAGTCCTGCGTGCCAGACCCTGTCGAAGGCTCTGGTTATATCTAGAAGGATTACTCCTGTGGCTTCTATAATTTGGAACACTTCGGTGGCAGTTTCGACCAAGTTCAATACTTGCTGTTCCGCTGAGTGTTTCTTTCTGAAGCCAAACTGCTCTGCAGGAATTATGTTTAATTTATCTGTTTCCTGGTTCAGTCTTTTGACTATTATCCTTTCTACCACCTTGCTTAATGCCGGAAGTAGACTGATAGGACGACAGTTTTGTGGAAACTTGGTTTCTTTTCCTGGTTTGTTGAACATGATTACCTCAGCTTGTTTCCATACTTCCGGCTAATATTCTGTTCTCATTATCGCATTGATTACGTTTGTCAGTGCGGCTATCCCTTTTCTGGGCAGCTTCTTGAGTATCAGATTGGCAATGCCGTTTGTCCAGGTGCTGTTCTGACCTTCAGTCTTTTGATTACTCTGTATACCTCTGCAGGAGAGGCTGGGTTTTTAACGACTTCATCTCGGGGTTCTTCTTCGAGTTCTTCTGCTAGTCTTTCAACTTTATCTATGCGGTCTAGGTCCTCATCTGGATGTTCATTTCTCCTTTCTTCTCTCTCCAGGGTGACTGCAAATGCTTCTACTTTATCCTGCATTGAGTAGACCATCCCGTTGGTCCCGTGCATTGGAGGAATAATCGTTTTCTCCCTTCTTAATTTCTTTTGCATTTTCCACGCAGAGTGGTCCCCTGTGTTTAGCGTCTGAAGTTTTTGATTCCATCTGTTATTTCGATGTTCATTTAGAACATTTTTCATCATCTGCATATGTCTATTTAGTTGCGTTTTGTTTTCTTCAGATTTGGTTTCTCTATATATTCTTCTGAGTCGTCTCTTATTATTTTCTTCAAGGCCCACGGGGTCTCGGCGTATGGGCTTTTGTTTGCTGGAACTTCTCTCGTCATAGTGCTTTCTTCGTATGCTTCTGTGATATATCTTTGTAAATCTTTAGTTACTTCTTCCGTCTTTTCTGCGGTGTTAATTGCTGGAATTATTGTGATCTTGTCTCACACCATTTTTGCGAATTTTTGCCAGTTAGTTCTATTTTTCTTAATAGCTTCTGTGATGTGATTTCCAGTTCCCAGTGTAAGCCTATATTCAAGAACCTATATTCAGGTACCAGATATACATGAAAATACACAGTGGGTAAGTGGAGAATATTAAAAATATTCAAAAAACAAGGAAATTTTTTTTCTTGTGCTCCACGTAAAATTGTCAATCATTCAGTCATCATCAAACGCTAACAAGCATCTCCCGAGACCGGTTTCTGTCCTTAAGCTGTCATCAGTCGGGCTTTGAGTTGTACGTTTTAAAGCAACTGAAGGATTTTTTTTCCTTTTTTTTGTTATGATGGGGAAATCCTGAAAAAAAATGTTTCCTTGTTTTTTGAATATTTTTAATATTCTCTACTTGCCCACTGTGTATTTTCAAGTTCGTTGTTCTCCATTGATCTCAGTATTTCATTTGTGTTATATATTATATAGACTTTTCCAGTAAGAGAGTCAGAACATTATAATGAGGCACAATGGTAAGTACAAGTTTATCACTTGTAGTTCAGTAATTTTAATTTTGTCTTGAAAACCAAATCATGGCGTTGTGTTCTGAAAATAGTATCGTTCAAATATACCCAATATATTCATTATATACCCAATATATACCCCAATATATTCTAGAAACTCAATTTTCGATTATTCTTTCAAACATATCGCGTGGTATATTTTGGAATGTGGAATGTTTCGCTTAAGATCAAGAACTATTACTTATGTAAATCAGAGATTCAACATAACAAGGGCGTGAGATCGCATGATCTGGGTGGTCATTTCGAGAAATACTGCGTCCATGAAACTTTCCTTGATTCGAATGAATGAAATCGATTGATTGCTGAGATATGTAAATGTATGTAACAATATGTAACAATATGTAAAAGTTCAACCGCACCGTCTGTAAAAAAAACATTGTTTATATCCACATTTAATAGTTCAAGCAAATGGTATTCTGTTGACATTCCTGCAGGGTTCACCATTAACAATGAAACGATGTCCAGCATCCCCTTGAAAAAAATAGGGTCATATCACTCCTTCAAACCAAAACCACACCAAACAGTAAATTTCTGAGAATGAAAAGCCAACTCTTGAATCAGTTGATAATTTTTATCTACCAAAATACTGCAGTTATGTATGTTCACAAACCCGTTAAGCTGGAAGTATGCTTCGTCAGAAAAGATTAATTTTTCATCAAAGTTGGGGTCGCCTCCCAACTCCTCGGGAGCCCAATTCCTGTATCATGCATCCCTTCATAGTTAATTGATACAATATGCTGAACCCAGTCCCACGAGTAACATTTACATTTCCAACAATGTTGACACTATTACGTTCCAAAGTTATCACATTTTTATTAGAAAACACGTTACAATACAAATGTGCACACTTAATAAAACAGTCTAACTTTACAATATATTTCTGTGTTAATTTTCGACTATAAAAATTATCACTCGACTAGAATGCTCATTGTCAAAATGTTCGACGCACTTAAACAATTATTATTTAAAAGTTTTCAAAATAAAATATTAATATAAAACTGCAGTAAAATGAATTTTCACTCATCTTGAATTGACAGAAGACATTTCTCAAGAAAAAAATTAATATTTGACATTTTTTTAATGAGTTTTAGATGCTTCAAAGTGTTAGACACGCTCTCAGTTTTATGGGAAAAAGAAAACTTAACTAGCGGGAAAACAAAAAACCAAAACCAAACAAAAAAAAACAAACAATATTTTAATATTTTGTGATCGTTACACCACCTTTTATTAAATGAAAAATTATGTTTGGTTATGAATCATACAACTGTTGTACTATTTGTTGTGGAATTGTTTCCCATGAAGCCTGAATAGCACCACTTTGAAATATTATTTTGCTAGAACCAATCCATTAAATTTTTCGCGAATGACTATGGGCGTTATCTTGTTGAAATACTGACGAAGCTTCACTTATATCATTAGAAAATCCCTCGATGAGGCAAAAACACTAAATCATATTGTTTTTGTAGCCAATACTCTCCTGAACCATGACCTTGCACTTCTCCCTTTTATCGTCTAAATAATTAGGCACCATAATTTTTCTTGCAGCCTCATTATTTGCGGAATGTTTTTTCACAAGCTGCCACAACTAATTCCATAGATTCAGTCTTAATTTCCTCTGCCCTATCGGAATGCCTTATGAGAGGATAAGTGTGGACGATCTTTTTCGGCTAGTCTTTTTTACTCTTTTACTTCACGTTCAGCCATAGATTCTCCTCTATTTTTTTTACTATTATTAATTTTTTTTAATAGCAAAATACATAATAGATTAATTCCACGAGTAGAGCTCAAAATTTAATTTTTTGACATTGATCTTTTATTTATTTTCTTTGTAAAAAAAAATGATTTTTTTCTTTCCTGAGATCATGAAAATAAAATTAAAAACCATCAAACCCTTCCAATTTTTTTTTCGTCAGAAGGGATTATTTCCTTCCACTGTTCAGTGGAATTCAATGACATAACTCTTTTAGCGAACGCCCTTCAGGCTAATTTGCATCGATGCAGGTTTCTTTTTCAATTTTTTTCTTAAAATATTTTCAAACTTTTTTAATAATCTTTAGACGTTCCTAACTCTTGTTTGCACTTTAACTTCTCCAGCAATTTGTTCTTACAGTCTTACAGAAATTAGATGCTGTCCTCAGATGAGTCTTCTTTATCTTCTTGACAAACTGGAAGGATACCCAGTTAAACAGTAGGTTATGTATATCTCGGCGAACCGAATCACTTTGGCAACCAATGAAAAACTTCGTTTTAACCGGTGTCCTATGACCCTACTTTGTAAATAGATTTCAGAGACAGCACTTTTGTGGACTGTTCTTTTCAAAATATTATCTATTATACTCAGAGAGTTGTTTAGCGTAGTTTGTTTTATGGTGTTTAGTTTCTTATTAAAATCTGCATCTGATAAAGAAACATTGTACAGTATGTGTACAAGGCTATAATAAGCTGCTAATGTACGAGGTGTGGCTATTAAGTATTGAGTCTAACGCTGCTTCAGAAGAAGTACGCATGCGCCAAACCCCAGCAACCAACAACTGTTTAGCGTGAAGCTTTCTCTTTCGAATGCAGTATATATCGCTTCTTTAAACAAATCCGTATAATCGTAGCCTTCGTTTGCATTAAAGTTGTTTTTTTGTTTCGCCTTTGAGTGGTTTAAACGTTTTCAAGATGGCTGAGAAAACGTTGAAGATGATTCACGCCCAGGTCACCTTTCCACGTCAATATCTGATGACAATGTTGAAAAAAATGGTCGGCAATCTGGTTCGATCTGAAAGTCGATTAAGTAATTGTGGGATTGCTGAAACTGTAGGAATTGACAAAGAATGCGTACTGCAAATTTTACATAACAATTTAAGCATACAAAAAGTGTGTGCCAAAATGGTACCTAAAATTCTCACGTTGGAAAGGATAACATGTGACGAATTGTGGTTTTTTACTTATGATCCTGAAACGAAGCGCCAATCCATGCACTGGAAGAGCCCAAATTCAACAAGAGCCAAAAAAGCTCGAATAAGCAAATCAAAATTCAAAGCAATGATGATTGTTTTTTTCGATATTCATGGGATTGTGTGCCTTCACTGGATCCCTGAAGGTCAAACTATTAATCAACATTACTACCTTCACGTTCTTGCTGAACTCCGTGAAAGAATAAGGAAAAAACGACCCGCATTGTGGAGTTGTTGGACAAGTCATGGGTTCTTCATCTGTCTGTCAAGAGGTTTCTAGCCAAGTACAACATCCCAGTGTTAGACCATCCGCCTTATTCGCCGGAGCTTGCGCCGTGCTACTTCTGAAGCTGTCCGTTCAAACTGTGAAAGAGAAAGCGGCACGTGTATATTGAAGGTGATAATAAATAAATATGTATGAAATCAAAATAAAATATTTTTACAGCTCCAGTCCCAGTCCAGTTATTTAATAGTCACACCTCGTATGTTGTGGGTGAAATAAGTTTTTATGTATTATTGTACCTGTTTGAAAGGGTTTGTGAAATATCTTGAAACTATGTTTGCTTGAGATCTTTGAAATTCTTAAATCCAGGAAGTTTAAACTATTTTTTTGTTCTAATTCAACTGTAAATTTGATTCTTTGTTTTTTGATAGTTTTGTTGTGGAATATCAAATTTGCAGTTGAGTTAGAAACAACAGTTTAAAGTTCTCGATTGCGTTTCCTATTGGATTGAATATTAAACACTAAAAGAGTAATTACTCAACCCTTATCATATACAAAGGGTACAAGGGGGGATTTTTCAACAGGTAAAAATATTGTGAAGGGTTTATTAGCCGGAAATGTATAATAAATATTAAGTGTGACATGTGGTTAGATTCAGAATAAAAAGCAAAACTTACCGAACATAAAATAACATTTTTCGACTATTAAAAAAAGCTAAGGATCGAAACGTCGGATTAAAAATCCAATTACATCACCTTGTAGAAGAGAAAAAGTGGCCATAAAAATGTCAAATTTATTTTGACATATTTCTTCAAATAGAATCAGAAACGAATAATAAAATCCAAATCGTGAAAATTCGGTTTTTCCACATATATCTTCGGAAGTATTCGGAATTTTTAAAATATGAAAACGAGTCGTTGCAGAGTTCAGTGAGGTGCAACTTTTTTCTAATTTAATCATCTCTGTATCTACTATGGTTTCCGAGATCCCTGTAGTACATTCTTATCTGGGACACACTGTATATATATATATATATATATATATATATATATATATATATATATATATATATATATATATACGCAGTAAAGTTCGAAAGTAGGGGAGAATGTTCAAAGACTGTTAGAGAGAATGTTAATGTCCATGATAAGACACGCACTGACCGACTTCTGACTTCTGATTTCTGAAGGTTTGATTCGTGATATCGACAACAAAATTGGAGTGAACTGACGATTCACGATTTCGAAGTTATTAAGTGAATTTGCACAGGTTTCAAGGTCAGTTTTGTACAACATTATTTCGGAGAAACTGAATTATCGAAAATTGTGTTCTCGGTAGATTATAAGACTGCTTTGCTTATATGCTTGCTTGAGGTCACCTGAGGTGGACCTTTTGGCTTTGCTGCGAGGCAATTGCCAGCTCAATTTGTTAGCAGCCCAGAAGTTGTCTGGCTCTTAGGCCATATCCAGGCCACCGACTATATAATTATTGTAGACAGGCTACCGAAATACTACTTCACTGACTTTTGTCACTACTTTCTCTCGATAAAACCCGTCCGAACAAAACAAAAATGTTACGATATTGAAACATGCACGTGGATATCACGGCGGCTGACTCTTATCTCGTTTCACACAATGCGCACACCATGAGAAACGAGACGGAAGTCTAAAACTGCTTTCTGACAACCACAAAACAAAGAAATTGGGTTATGTTTTATTGTTTTTGACTCTGTATAATCAGAAAGGAAATGAATTTTTAGATCACATCGTCACAGAAAATAAGACTTGGGTGTCTCACATGACTCCTGAGTCCAAGCAACACTCAGTGGAATAGCTACACACATCATCCCCAACCAAAGTTAAAGGCAAACAGACAATTTCAGCACGAAAGATCATGGCGTATCGTTCATCCATTGGCCTAAATTAATTATTTTTTATCGTAAAAATCTTTTTTTGTTCATCCCTCGAATACATCCGATTTTACAACCTGTTACTATTTTCTATTCCCCTAAATTGCATTTGGCAGTGAAAGGAAACCATTTTGCATCATCAGCTATATAAAAATCATTGGATGCACCTCATAAATATGCAAATCATTGTATTTCCGCTGAAGGAGAATCTTTCAAACAAAGTGACTTTTTACCAAGATTTCTCAACTATATTTGCTTTTTCTTTTACGGCTTTTATTTACGGTTGTTTTTCAGGCAAAGGGTACTTTCATTTAATCGCAAGTATGACAAGGCTAATGATAATTTAAAATACGAAAGACATAAAACAAATATGTGGATATTATGAGAAGGAAAATCTAAAACAGAAACATATTATGGAAGATATAAGAAATGAAAAGTGATAATTTTTTGATAGAAAAAAATGATTTCACTATTTTAATGTAACGGCCTGAAAAAAAATATGTGCGTTGAAGAACCTCTGAATGGTTAAACGCGCGGAACATAATTTTCTTAGTGAAAAATGTAGTGTTCCTAATCATATCCAGTTGATATAATTAAAAGTTGCATGCCTTTAGCAGTCACGGGATCATATTTTCCAAGTTTTATTTTGCAATTTTTGCAGGCTATTTTTGGTAAGCGTGATAAGTTACTTAGAAAATGAGGTTAGAACCTAATCTACAAATACAAACGTTAACGATTCGCAAAGGTTTTTATTTGATTGTTGCAAAAATTCGTCCCAAAAATTATCCAAAAAAAATTTTAGGACAAATTGAGAAAAAATGTTATTTACTATAAATTACATTTATTATTATTATTATTATTATTCACGTATGGGCCCTGGTGGACCACGCGAAGTACAATTAGAGGCGTTTATTGTTGTTAGCCTTCCTTTGCGCCTATACTAATTTCATTCTTTCGCTATGAGCCGTTTTCCTTTCGTCAGACCAAGTTGTTCCAGTCTTCCTACATTTTTCTCCCTGGCCAACCTTCCAAACGTCAACCTTGTGTCTGAAACAGCCTCTATCCTGAATTTCACTTTGTGTAATATTTGCTGATCTTAGGTCCTCTTTAATTGCAGCAATCCATTTAATTATTTCTACTTTAGCTCTACTCCTATTTTCATAAAATTTTCTCTTTTTCTCATATCGCTACGTATATCTATGTATTGTTTGATTTTTTGTTTTTCTCGAAGTCGGTAAGTTGTGCTATTTATTTGTTTGGGGCCTAGGATTTTTCTTTCCTTCTTTTCCCTGTGATGTAATGTCTCAATTTTGTGTTTTTAGATAGGCATTTTTTGTTGTAAATATTTTGTGTAAGTCTCAATGCCGTTTCCATTTTTTGACATCTACCCTTATTGACCGTTTTTTCCAACCCATTTTCCATGATTATTTCACCCAATATTTGAATTGAGAGACTCGTCAGATGTTACCATATTTTGTTTTTAGAAATGGTGTTCTTAGTCTGTTGCAGGTCATGTATTGTGTCTTTTCAAAGGATATTTGGAGTCCTACCTTTTCTGCTGTTTCTTTTAGGATTTCAATCTGTTTCTGTGCCGTTAATACATCGTGAGCTAAAATTACATTTAATTAATATATTATGTAAAAAAAATTCAAAATAAGAAAAATTCGCATTCATGTTCCACATAATAATTACTCATCCTCCCCAAGCTCCCCAAGCGTCAGCAAATTTCTCCCGAGAATAATTTCTGGCCTTAAGCCGGCATCAGGCGGGCTTGTTGTCCGCTGTTGCGGACATTCCACACAGCAGGGCTTAAGCTACATTGTATTTCAACTTACATCCAACAAGACTGATGTATTCGGTTGATCTATGTTAAAGGTTCCTAACCTTTGTTGGACTACCTCTCCCTTTAAGGTAAAAAAAATTCCACGCTTCCTCTTCCATAAGAGCTAATTATATCAAATTTTAAGATATTAGAACATTATCTACACCTATTTTATTTGTCTATCTATCTATTAAGAATCGTACAGTATAAATTAATTAATTAAAAATACCATCAAATGTATCATATCATCAAATTGTAACCCCTTTCCCACTCTGATTTTCGGTGAGCTTTTACAGCTCTTACTCCTCTGAAATTAACTGTCCCGATACGGGTCCTGACTTTGCCCTTTTGTGCGGGTGTATTTCCACCCCTGGAAGTGTCGAACTTTTCCTTGAAAGCTAGAGTTCGACGATATTGAAATTTGGTTTGCTCGAAGTCCAGAGAAACTTCGTGTCCAGAGAGTGGAGGTTAACTAGAAAAAGGAAGACTTTTATCTTCATCGGAAAATTGACGAGTCCACGTCCAAATACCGGGCAGACGGCCAGCGGATGCCGACGGTCCGCCTTTGAAGACTTATGATGGCGGTCCTTAATGGGTCTTGTGCAGGCTGGAAAAACACGAGAAGTTCGAGTCCAGGCCTGCTGCCTGGAATGGGGATGAAACAAGAAATTAATTTTTAGGCTCTCCAAGAAATATTTTTAGGCTCTCCTCGCTGGAGAGCAGCGGACAACTGGGCCTGGATTTGGCTCACCGGTTGTCCCATTAGTTGCTCCACAAGCTCAGAAAAAGGATTATTTGCTTGTTGAGCGAGCAGGTTGGCAGGAACCGTGTTCCGCTGATACCCCCAAACGAAAGTTAGTGGGGTACTACTTTATACTTTGGTGGACCTAAAAAGGCCCTGTTGGTTCTATTTATAATTGGATCCCTCGCTGCCTTATTGTTGTTGGGCCTCGCCGGTCATCATTGGAAGCTCGCGTTATGCGATCCGCGGTTTTTTAATTTTTTGCAATCTCTTGATGGATGCAGCTCCGAGCACTTCACGCAAACGGCGTCCGCGTGGCATTTTTTGACCGAATGACCGAATTGTTGGCAGTTAAAGCACTGCACAACTCGACCATTCATCCTTGGATCTTGGTTTCTTGACTAAATAAAGTCTTTATGTTGTATATTTCCCTCTCCTCCTTGGGAATAACAACTTGAATAATTGCCATGGGGGCCCCTTAGCTGGTCTTTCACTTTTCTACACTTCTGTTTTAGTTCTGTTTCTGTTGTTTCACTTCTGATGTAGGTTTGTTTTCCACTGTATCCCTGATAATCTTTGTCTGCTTCTTCATGTTTCTCCGTCTGGTGATATGATCAGATTCCGACGCTGAAGTCCACTCAACTTCGGATGATCCTCCTTGAGGGATATCCTCTCCCATTGGTTGGTTTCTTTTCTTTTCACGACCGGTTGCTTTGATAAAAGTCTTTGGCTTTTGGTTTTCCTGAGCTGATTTTCCTCTTAGTTTTTCGATTTTTTTGAGAAGCTCTTCATTCTTCTTCGTTAACTCTTGGTTCTCATTTCTGAGTTCGACCAGTTCAGAAAATGAGAGTTTGCTCATCTCCTGAGTGAACCTCATTTGGTCTTTCAGTTCAACGGTCGGTCAACGAGCGCTGGAGCGCACCGAAGAAGTCTTTCGTAATTGGAACCCCTAGGGATTCGCCATCATCCCGTTTGTAACTTACTCTTAAGTACGAACGCATAGAGGCGATGTGCACTCTCTGGCTGCTGAACCAAGTCTGTAACGTAAATGAACAGTATTTATTCGATTTATATCGAATTTAATAAGTGATTTGAAACACCTAGCGCCATCCACTGTCAAAAATTCGTAATGGTATTAGAACCGTAGGTGAGTAGAGTTATAATTATAAACTAAATTATAGAACCCAACCTCAATAAATAATATGAAATCATTTCGCAATTGCGGCAATTTCGCCTAAAACATTTATGACGATAGTTTAGTTTTAAATAATTTTTTAATTTATTAACTGTTTTTTATTTTTTAAGTTATTTAAAGAAATGAACGATTTAAATTAATGGGGTAAGGTAGTTAAAAAGAAAACAAATTAATTAAATTAACAAACTAATAAAATAAGATAGAATTTTTTGCCATCGTATGGATTAATCCCATGTTTTTTTTTTAATTGTTCATATCAGGTCAGGTCCGAGGGTTCACATCTCCATCTTATTTTTTTTTAAATACTCGTAAAAAAACTTTTTTGTCAAGGAGCCAAATAAATTACAATTTAAAGTTAGCACAAAGTCGATATGTAATGGAACGTTGTTTTGGCATCCTGAAGTAAAAATTTCGCCAGCTTTACATCGCATTTAACGATGAGTTCACTATCGATGGTGTGGAATCAAAGAAGATGAGAATTTTGAAAATGATATGAATGATAATATTGTCAAATCAAAATATCAAATTTGTCAAAATGACTTATGTAATAGGATGATTTATTATTTACGTAAATACTACAAAAATAGTGACTTAATTTAAACATCACAGTATATAAGATGTACGTAAAATCTAAGTATTAGTTAAGACATCATACAAGAGCCACATATTATGTCAGTATGAAATTATAATGATACCATACGAAATGACATCATATTACAATCATGAAGAGTCAGTTTTATGTTGTAGGTAAGTTTATATTCATACATTAGATCACAATTAACAGAACACAAGTTGTGCAAGCTTCTACAGGTTTTTCAATCATGCCGAAATAAAATTAAAAAAACCAAAATATAAGAAGAACGTATAAAATTATTTAAGTTAATTAAGTTATTTAAGATAAAGTTTATATTACCAAATTTAAAAAATATTTCTAAATTTATATTTAAATAATAGTGACCTTGTTCCAAAAAGTATACATCAAAATATCAACAAATCTAAAGTGACCGCCTAGTTTAGCTGAATCATCAGCATATTTCCATTCACTTTGCAATTTTGCCACCGGGATTAATTGCATACATGAATTTTGACCTAGATTACGTGAATGCAAATGTCGTTTCGTTTCAATATCTCGTTTTTGTTTTTTTTTTTTGGGTCAGATAGAATAACAGTTTTATCTTAACTATTTTATTTTTATATATTCGATAATTTTCAAAAATTTGTATTTGTAATATTTCTTGTAATATCACATTACAACCAATTCATTGGTCAAAATACGGTGAACGGTTGTATGAGATAAATTCAACGTTTCTCCAATCATTCTGACCGTCAACTGACGAACAGAACGTACAAGGTTCCGGATTCTGTGAACATTTTCATCACTTCTTCCAGTTGAAGGCTTTTTACTGTGAAGTTCGCCTTCAATAAAATTCAATCACGATTGGAAGCAAAGCTTGAAGAAGGTTAAGGTTCACTAACTGGCTGTTGCACCGCAAGAAGATGCGACGTTGCCACACCCTTCAGGGCTGATGTATGGTTTGATTTAAAAAAATGTTTTAACAATGTTTATTAATTTATTTGTAGTTTATTCGTTAAATAATAACAAATTAATATTTGGAAAATGGTCTTTTTTATATATTTGTTTAAAATGTTAATTCTTTTTATAGCTTTTTGACTGGTGATTTAGTAACTTTTTTTCTTATGAACCCTTAGGTTTTGGACCGTTATTGTATGGAATTTCTTTCAATAATGAAATGTCAATGTATAGAGCAAAGTCTAGCTCAACGAGCCACTCATACTCAACTCGTATCCAACATAATACTAGACTTACATAATATATATAAACATAAACTAATATTCTGTAGGCAAAAATACAAATAATAACAACGTATATATGAAAATATAAGACAGAAACAAAAACAAGTAATAACTAGGAAAAGAACTAAGATTCATCAATGAAACATGATGATAAACATAAAATAAAATACAGGGCTCTATCTCTGCCCTGATATTCCTTAAATTTAAATCTGATGTGCTTTCTGTAGAACATTAAGTTGTATTTCAAATCTCTACTTAGAGAGTTAAACAATTTAGCAGTATTGTAGCTGAAAGAGTGATGAAACATGGTTGTGTTATAACTTGGCACCATAAGAAGGGCACTGTGACGAAGATAAGAATCATGAATAATTCGGCGAAAACCAAATTTATTCCTAAGGCAAAGTGGAGAGGCCGTAATCATTAAACGTACAATACTCGATAGTAAACAATATTTAAATAAAGATTATATCTTTAACCACCCCAAATAAGTTATTTTTCCCGAAACATGATCATACTTGCGCAAATCACATACAAAGCGGCAACAAGAATTATGTATTTTCTGAAGACTACCGTCTACGGTTACGACATCCAAGCAACAAAAATACACAGTGATACAGTAATGTAATTTTGATATTACAAGACTTTCACATAGTATCTTTTTCAAGTTAAAGGATAGTACATCTCTAGCAGAGTACAAAATTTTAGGCTAACATAACTTTGTATTGTCAAATAAGTTATATGTTCACAAAAGCGTAACCTTTCGTCAAAAACTAAACTCAAAATTTCTGCGCAATTTACAATCTGGATTTTTTGCTGATTAATGTACAGTTTTATTTGAGAGCATAGAAATTGCCTTTTCTTATTTGAGCTAAAAATAATGGCTTTAGATTTGGTAGGATTCAAATGTAGGCAATGATTTACAGAGAATGCAGATATATATATATATATATATATATATATATATATATATATATATATATATATATATATATATATATATATATATATATATATATATAATACGTATATATACTATACATATAATACATATAATATATATATATATATATATATATATATATATACGTATATATACATATAATATATATATATATATATATATATATATATATATATATATATATATATATATATATATATATATATATAAAATATATATTTTATTTACTGGGTTTTTCGGTCAGTAATTAATTTTTAATTTTTTTATTAACGTTTCGGTTCAAACAAAGAACCATCCTCAGAATAAGTCTACAATACATATAACATTTATAAAAAACACAAACTTACATTTAAAAACATACCAATATTTAAATAAACAATTAAGTTTTAATTTTTTTTAAATAATATAAAGTAAAAAAGTAAAGTGTTTGGGTTAGAGGCGCATCAGCAACTAGGCTATTTAGCGACTGGACCTACAGCTTAACGTGGGTTCCGAACCACGGTCATCAGCTTCCGACAAACCCAGGCCAGCACCCCCCTCGGGCTATAAACCCTTGGTTATGTGCCTACCCATAAGTCTATCAGGAAACCTACCGACTGGCGAGTGACCAACGTAGAACACTTCTCAGAAGGCATCCGGCCTTACCCAGCCTTTAACTGGCGTGACTGAGGGGTAATTCGTAGTCGGATTTTACACTCTTGCCTAGAAACAATCACAAACATTTAGGAAAGATAAACGGACAGAAGAAAGAAAAATAACCATCCGAGCGCTGGAATCGAACCAGCTATCGCTCCAGCGCGGATTCGGCAAAGCAGGCGCTCTTACCGCCGCACCAACGCGACCGGCTTAAATAATATGTGTTGTGTAAATAATTAATCACTGACCGAAAAACCCAATAAATAAAAATAATAATAAACGGTCAAGAGAATATATATATATATATATATATATATATATATATATATATATATATATATATATATATATATATATAGGGTAGAAAGATATATAGGTCTGAAAGGGTAGTCCATAACGGACGGGTCAAAGCAGGTCAAGACTTCAGACTAACTTGATCCAAAATCTGCCAACCCGCATTGGACCAGCATGGCAGATTAAGGTCCAAATGATGGGTAATTTTAATGCTAGAATTGGAAAAGCAAGAACTAGTGAAACTGCAATTGGCCGATATGGAAATGGCGAGCGGGACAATAGAGGTGACAGATTGGTTGATTTTGCTGAAGGACAAGAATTGTACATTATGAACTCGTTTTATAAGAAAAAAGTCACCAGAAAATGGACATGGAAAAGTCCATCTGGTCACACAAGTGAAATTGGCTACATCATGTCAAATGATAAAACAATATTTTGTAATTGTACTGTCCTTAACCGTTTTAATGTTGGAAGGGACCATAGAATAGTACGAGCAAATGTTAAAATAAACTGTCGAAGAAAACGTAGATGAATGGTAAGATCGAAGAAGGGCAGAATGAATTCTGGGAAGCTGCTGCAGAGGGGCAACGATTTTGAGATTACTTTGTCGAATCGCTTTGCTGTGTTGCAAGACCCAGAAGAGATGAAAATAACAGATCAGTATGAAAAAAATAATCGAAACTGTGGTTGAAACGGCTGCCGCAATAGCATCAGCAGAAAAAAGTTTCAAACAGTCAAAAATCTCCTATGAGACCACCGATTTAATGAAGAAACGGAGGACAATGAAGAATGCAGACAGTCCCTTTGACAGGGTAGAGTACGTTAAGCTTTGCAAAACTATAAGAAAACGTATTCGAGAGGAAACGTGTCGGTTCAACATGCAGCTAGTGCAAAAAACACTAGAAGAAAACATAAGCTGATAAATAAAAGGACACAAATGTTTGACTTAATGCGTGAGGATAGCACAATGATTTTATTCAAAGTTATATGATAATCAGTTAAAGAAAGCAGTGCCCACGTAAGAGCAAATGCCAGATACCCTGTTGGAAGAAGTGACAAATGCCATAGAAGCGATGAACAATGGAAAGACACCAGGAAAGGAAAATGTAACGGTTGAAATGTTGAAGGCTGGTGGTGGAACTGTACATAAAATACTGGCATAATTGTACTCAAAATGCCTCAAAGGTAAAAAAATACCCAGTCTATGGAAAAATGCTGAAGTGATTCTTCTTCATCAGAAAGGAGCACAGGAAGATTTAAAAAACTACCGCCCAATAAGCCTCCTATCAGTTATGTACAAAGTTTTCACCAAGATAATATCTAAAAGAATATTAAGAACACTGAATGACGCACAACCAAGAGAGCAGGCCGGATTCAGAAGTGGATTCAGTACAATGGACCATATCCAGGTTGTCCAACAGACCACAGAAAGACATAATGAATACACCATGTCTCTGTGCTTAGCTTTTATTGATTATGAAAAGGCATTTGATTCAGTATCAACGCAGGCCATAATGGATGCATTGTTTAACCAAGGGATAGACAGAGCCTATGTGAACCTAGTGAGATCCATGTATGAGGAAGCTATAGCTACAGTTCACATGGATGACTTTGAAGTTAAAATCAACGTAGAACGTGGTGTACGGCCGGGTGTCTCAATATCGCCTGTTCTTTTCTCGGCCTGCCTTGAAGAGGTATTTCTTAATCTGGATTGGGAACAGCAGGGAATAAAAATCAATGGCGCATATCTAAGCCATCTTAGATTCGCGGATGATATCGTTCTCCTTTCACAAGACCCAGGTGAGCTACAAGAACACATACGAGAGCTGCAAAGGACGGGAGAACCATTTAGTTTTAAAATAAACCTAAAAAAAAGTGAGGTTATGTTTAACAAATTTGCTGTCAACAACAACAACACTACATATATCTTGGGCAAAGGATTTCAATGGAGGGTGATACCGCCCGGAAGGTGGAACGGCGGGTTAAGTATGGCTGACAGGCATTTGGCCGGCTCAATATAATATTTAAGAGCAAACTCCCACTTTGTCTGAAGAGAAAGGTTTTTAATCAGTGCGTGCTACCTGTTTTGACGTATGGATGTGAAACATGAACACTCACATCACAATCAGTTCAAAAGCTTCGGGTTGCACACAGAGGAATGTAAAGGTGTATGCTTGGCATTACAAAGAGAGACAGAAAGACATGGATATGGATATGGATCAGAGAACAAACGAAGGTATGTGACATGAAAGAATTGAAATGGAAGTGGGCAGGTCATATAGCGAGACGATGCGACGACAGATGGACCAAAGCAATTCTGGAATGGATACCGCTTGATCATAAACGCCCGCGAAGAAGGGCGAAAACACGATGGACGGATGACATCATCAAATATATTGGACCCGAATGGCAGAGGGAAGCTCAGGACCGTGCGAATTGGAAGCATACTGGGGAGGCCTTCATCCTGCAGTGGATCGACAATGGCTGAATGATGATGATGATGATGATGATTATATATATATATATATATATATATATATATATATATATATATATATATATATATATATATATATATATAATGCATCGCATATATTACACTTCGAACCACCTAGAATATTATCACTAAAAAAATTCTAAAGTAAAATACTTCATTATTTTGTTTGTATTTCGGAGAAACTATATATTATATCTGCAACACAACGCCGAGGCAATATCCACTCTGATCTTTGGCGGCTTAATAATGTCTCTGAAAAAGATTTTATATGATATTAATATTTTATGATGGAGGAATTGACAAAATTATATCCCGCATATCCGCCCAGGCTATGTAATGAAACAGCGATTTAGAATGGCAGGTGTCACAAAATTTACCACGTTCCATACGAAATTTTTCCATACGAAAAACCTTAGAAAGTTAATGTAGTGCATTTATTTATTAATGTTTTTTTCTTGTTATTAAGTTATGTTTAATAGATAACATAAGGAAACAACCTGTCAATGCAAATTTAAGATTAATCGATTAAATTTTTCATTAAATAATTACATATATTACTTACGAGGTTTATAAATAAAGTAATAAGACTGGTGGCTTGGCGATCGATCTGCGCACTGCTGGCTTCCCTTTTGGAGGGGAGACAGCAACATCTGATGCCTATTTAATACGAGTTTGAACTTCCTAGAGTCACTATATGATCCGTAACAATTATTTTCGTGAACATTTTTCTAGTAGGTTTTGAAAATCTGTTACAACAATATCGAGCAACAGTGGAACCTCGCCGCGAAAAACATTAATCTCTAAGAAGTAATAAAAATTTCCACAGCACCCAGGATCGTGTGCATTCTGCTCGTCGGTTGACAGAAAAAATTTGAAGTTGACTTACACAACTGTTCAGTTTTTGACTAATGAATTGAGATGAAAAAAATGTACGCGAATATGGTTCCGTAAGACCGCCTGACAACATGTTACTTGACAAATTAAATTAATTGAATTCTTATATTGGAACCTTCGGTGTGAAGCACTAAACTCGAAGAGATTTACCACTAAACACCAAATCACTTTTTTTAATTTCCCGACGCGCGTTTCGCTAACCATGTTAGCATAATCAGGAGATAATTTAACCTTAATTTGAAGTGATTTGTTGTTACTTGATAAATTAAAACATTTTGGGCTTATAAATGAGTTTCTCGTGTTATTCGACATATCTGCTTCAAACAAAAAAGAAAAAAAAAATTGTGGACGATCATATTCGGATATTTCTAGTGCTACTACCAGGATATCTCAAGGATCTATTCTAGGGCCACTCATTTCCATTTTTTGCATTTGCAAATATATGAAACTATGTAAAAGAGTACGTGATTCAGGTGTATACCCATGACTTACAACTCTTTTTTTGCTTTAAAATTGAAATATGGCGGACGAGTATGCGCTTCTGTTTAATTCAAGTAAATTTACATTAACGGTTTTCGAAAATCACTGAATGTATTAAACCTGTAATGAATACTCTATTCATCTTTATATTATAAAATTTGCGCTTATATTGATATACAAATTGATTAAAAAATCCCAAAATAGAGAGAGGATTGCCCATTAAAAATGTCAGAACTTTAAAATGAGGCACAACTTAGTTAATATACACAGTAATGTCTGAATGATTGTGGCGTGTTCATATATTTTTTTTCCTTTATTTGGGTTTTTCGCCACTATCTAAAACTCAAAAAATATCAAAAATACATGTTCTTATTTAAAGAAAGAATCACTGGGTAAAAACAAAAAACAAATTTTTCAGTGATTCTTTTTTCTAATAAATTTGCCTAACGAACAAAATTTTAAAGATATAAAAATGTTATAAAAAAGTTTACAAACTTTTAACGTTAAAGTTTCGGAGGATACTCTCCCCCCGTTTTCAAAACTAAACTAAAAAATAAATTATATTAATTTATAATATATAAAGTAACGAGTGAAAGTAAATATATTTTTTTGTATATGTCAACGATACTTACATTGACAATAATAGATTTTCATGACAGTGACATACTACCAAAATATATATATATATATATATATATATATATATATATATATATATATATATATATATATATATATATATATATATATATATATATATAGGTAATGTTTACTGTGTGTTTGTTTATTTTACTGATTGTGTATTCAAATATTTAAATGTGTTTAATTGTATTGTTTAGAATCGGGAACCATATTGAATTTAAATCTACCGAAGGCTTAGCAATACAATTATTTTTATTTAAATTAATTATAGCGGTTTATTTTAATCTTCTGTATTTTGTTACCGATTCTTTGAATACCGTTTTGGAATTATTCTAATTGATTTTATGACCCGATTCCCATGCGTGTTAACAAATTCTAGATTTATTAAAATCGCCCTTTCTAAGAAGGTTTTTATGCTCTTTTACTCTAATATCTAACGGTCTAGATGTCTCACCTATATAGAATTTGCCACATTCGCAGGGAATTTTATAAACCATATTTTTGGTATTTTGTTATATATTGTTTGGTTTAGTCTTTGTTAATAGAGATCTAAGAGTATTTTTTGTTTTAAATGTCGTTCTTATGTTGAATTTATTTCCTACTCTTTTTAATTGTGTCAGAAATACCGCGGATATAAGGAATTGTGAGGTTAATTGTTTGAGAGTTATTATTATTGTTATTAATAACTTGTCTGTTTTGTCTAGTATCAACATTTTTAAACGATTTATCTATAAAATTTTTTGGGTAATTGTTTTTTATTAAAATGTCTTTTATGTGATTTGTTTCTTTTTGTAGTGTATCACTGTCGGTACAAACAAGTTGTGCTCTGTCATATAAACTTTTAATTACTCCTATTTTGACCGATTTTGAGTGATTTGAAAAGAAATTGATATACCTATCTGTGTTTGTCGGTTTTCTGTAAACTGTACTTTTTAATGTGTTGTTTTGTTTTAATATTAAAGTGTCGAGGATAGTTTAGATAGTGGCGAAAAACCCAAAGGAAAAAAAATAATATATACAGTGCCATTCTAAAGTCCCTTCCCCCCCTTTAACTTTTAAACTGAAAAACATAAAGCAACGAAAGTTGGCATACATAAATTAAAGCGTAAAAAAATATTTTAATTAATAAGCAGTGATATAATTTTAAAAAGATTTTACAGGGAGACCCTGTTTAAAAGTTTGATGACATGCTAATATTAAATTTAATCGAATTTTTCATAAATCAAATGACAGATGCTAAAATAAAAACAACGTTTGATTAAATATTTAACAGCTTTGCAATGAAGTATTACTGTGACTGTGACTGGGTGAACTGTGACACTGCTGTGTCACTGCGATTATATTAACTAAAACATTTTCTAATATTTGTACAACTAAATAGGCTGCATAATTTAAAATTAATTTTATTTATACAGGGTGTCTCACAAAACACTGGCGGGGTATAGTTTTGTTTTTTCTTCTCGGACGCCATGTATGTTCATCCATTTTTGCATTATACTATTGATTCTAAACATATTTCAGGAAACAGCTCCTATACATAAACCTAATGCCTTTTTACCGATATCCGCCATTTTGAAAAAAATATCGCAATTCGAGACTCTATTTTGCCATATATATCATTTATTTTTTGATGTAGGATTATCATTTTTGGTAGGAGTATTAGTGAAACTATAATTTAACTTTTAGTGTAAACAAAATTTGTCGACATTATACAGGGTGTCCAGGAAAACTGAGATAAATGAAAAATATTCAAAACATCTAACACATCTAATTTTCTTTAAATGGAATATCTAATATTTTTTCATTTGACTATATTCCTAAGTCAAAATGCTTATATTTTTGTTAAACATGTCCTCTACCTATCCGTCATAATTACCGAGATTTTTACATGAGAAAGAGTGCACTTCTTTCATAATTAATTAGAGAAAAATATTTTTATGATTCATTATTTTGACTATCGAAAAGAAATGTGAATATCCAATTACAACTTAAAGCAGGCAGATGACCTAGACGCCCTAAAAAATCATGAAGTAGAAACAAATGAACCAAACGGTCAATTATTTGGACTTTATGAACTGTCAAATTGTGCAGTACGGTGTTTATTAGAACAGAAAGTAGAAAATGAATTTTTCTAGAGAGAAATTGATAAACATGATCTACATTTTTGGCGCAAGTAATCGAATCTTTTTTTTTAGCAAGTAGAATTTATGCGCAAGATTCTGTAATGCGGAACGTTATCCTAATGTATTAGCGTTTATAGGACTGAAAGAGCAAATTAAAAGAGCTGGATGTGTCAATTACGAAAAAAACTTGGAAATACAAAAAAGTGAAAAAAACGAATATTTAGTTTTACAAGCTGTAACTAAAAGTCTGTATATTTCATGTAGGCAGTTAGAAAACGAGGTAGGCGTTAAAAAATCTACAGCGAATAGAATAACTAAAAAATATAAATTTCATCCGTATCATAAACAATTCGTTCAAGAATCAAATCAAAATTATTTGGGTAACCAATAAAAACCAAAAAAAAATGGGTACGTCACCCGACATAACTTCCACTATTACAGCAGTGAAAATCCAGTAAAAATCTCATCAGCAGTGAAAATCCAAGTTCATTATCCCTTTAGATCATCAGCATAGATGGTCTCTTAATGCGTGGGCTGGGATTATCGAAGATCGCCTCCTAGGGCCATATTTGTTTGGATATAAAGTTAATGGTGATAGTGTTCTATCAATTTTTTGCAAAATAATTTTGAAGAGTGAATTAAAGAATTGCCTTTAACTATAGCGAGACGAATGTGGTTACAGCTAGACAGCACTCCACATATTAACAGGCAAGTGAGGTACTATTTGGACACGAATTATGAAAATAATATATATATATATATATATATATATATATATATATATATATATATATATATATATATATATATATATATATATATATATATATATATATATATATATATATATATATATATATATATATATATATATATATATATATATATATATTGAGAACCATAACTGAATGAAATGAATAGAACCAAATGAATAAAACACCCAATTGAATACCAAAAAGACAATGAAAAGACCAGATGGAAGAAGATCTTATAGAATTGAAAATAGAACAATTGAAGAGGCAACTAATAAAGGGACAAAATGTAGAAACTAGTACAGCAAACCACCAAGTATAACTCACCAGACATTATGAGAGCGCACCAAGGAGTAATCCACCTTGATGACGGAATAATTATTTAGTTTCAATGAAGATACAGCTACAATTTCTTTATAATTTCTTTTACATGACAATCATAAAACGTACTGCATTAATCAATAATTCTTTCGGGTTATATTTATTATGAAAACCGCAAAAAAATTATTTTTAAGGCATGAAAACAACACAAACTATAAACATTCTTAAATATGTTTCTTTAATCCAATAATTTCAAAGTTAACCTTGCATACGATATCACAGATTCTATTCAGTAGTAGAATGACAGATGCCTTATTAGTAACAGTTATTTAATGCCAGGATATACTCCCGAACAGCTTTTATTTCTGTTCCTTTACTTGAACGTTAACTCGACATTCTTCGATCTTCAATCATCCATTCATAAGTAGAATATCATGAATCTTGAATAATATTACTTAATCATTAATTTCCTGTTACACTTTCGATTTCTTAGTAGGGTTTAACATGTTCCGAAAAGAAATCCGGCAGATTAAAAAAAAATAAAAATCTGATCGGCTTATACTGAAACCACTAAACAAGCGAACTTTAATACCGATATATCTGCTGCAACTAATTAAAGCGGCTGAATTTTTACGAGTATTTTGTCAACAAGCTCACGCATAAATTATTAAAAGCAGTCTAAGGGCGTTTAGGTCGCTCAGATAAGGATCGTCGAGGTTAAAAACCACTCTGTTTGTTTCCTGTTTCCTTTCGAAAGAAGCTAATTAAGTTTCGAAACGTAATTTTTCCCCGGTTTTAATTTAATTTGCCAAATTTTGGTGGGTTTTTTTTATTTTCTTTTTTTTTAAGCACGACTGCTTCGAATAATTAGTTTGTTTGTTTTTATATAGAATAAAAGAAAATATTACTTAATCTATCTATGACAATTCTTATGCTTCCATTTTAATTATTTATAACTTTTTAAAGAAACAGAACAGAATATATATTTTTTTAATATGTTTATTTTGTCTTTAAATTTCGTATTGATTAATTCTTAAAAATTATATTAATCAAATGTGCGCCGTTAGTGACAATGGAACTTTATGCCCTTTTTAATACATTTTCCATAACTTTTGTCAACATACCAGGTGTTAATATAGCAATTTCAGCACGAGTATTGTACTTGAGTTGCTGTATAATTTGAAGCTTATTTATATAAACTTTTCTTTCAAAAATCCCTATAAAAAATTATCCGGACCCTCCAAATTAATTTTATAATATTCTGATTGTTTATTATTGTCTGTACAGTCTGTCTGTACAGTCTGTCTGCAACAGATCTTGAACAATTTTACTATTATAGAGAAACATGTACAAATCACTTCTTACACTTTGTTCCACACGTGCAATATTTTCACGTTTTCCCGCTATTCTTGAACCTCTATGTGGAGTCAATCCCCAGCTGGTCTAAATTCTTTAAATTGCTTGAATAAACGATTGAATTGATCTTTTATGGGGTGCCGAGCGATTAGAATATTTTCGCCTAAATTCATGATCAGTTGCATTAACTGAATAATTGTTTTATATAAATTATACAACTGCGTTATTTTACTGCGTTCTTTTAACATAAATTTATCCATAATAACAGGTCACTCAATAAGTTCGTAGAATGACATATAGATGGCACCACTATTGACAAATCCATATAATTTTTAGGAAGTACTAACATTCAGATGATATGTGTCAAAATTTCATGTCAATCTGAGATTTAGTTCACAAATTACAGTGGTTTTTGTGACGCTACTCTTCTAATTTTGAAAACAATAGATTAAAAGAAAATGCAAATAAAGTATTGCTTTTTAATGGAAAAAAATACCGTTCAAGCAAAACAATAGCTTGACAATTTTTTTTGGGGGGGTTTTTCGCCACGATCTGAAACTCAACAAATATCTGTAACAAAGTAAATAAAGAATCACTGGGTAAAAAACAAAACGGGGACAAATTTTTTCAGTGATTCTTTTTCTGTAATAAATTTGCCTAACGAGGAAAATTTTAAAAAATACAAAAATTTTCTAAAATAAATACAAACTTTTGAACGTTAACGTTTCGGGAAGTCTTCTCCCGTTTTCAAAACGAATCTAAAAAATAAATTATATTAATTTATATATATATATATATATATATATATATATATATATATATATATATATATATACATATCATATATATATATATATATATATATATATATATATATATATATATATATATATATATATATATATATGAACACGCCACAATCATTCAGACAATAATGGCTTGATAAGTGTTATTCGAACTATGCTCCATCAAGACAAATGATAGAGAAGTGATTTGCTGAGCTTAAACGCGGCCGTAGTACTTTGAGTAAGCGTACCGCGGACTTTGAGTAAGCGTACGATTCAGTAATAAGAAACCAGTTATAAATAGGGATGAGAGAACTAAAAATATCACAGAAACTAATTAAATTAACAAGCTTGTTTAAAAGATACCAAAGCCAAATTAAAGATCTAAAACAAAACCTCAGAAGAATTCTATCATTCCGAAGGATAAAGACATGTAATCGACTGCTCTCTTCAATTTCATTCTAGAAACAATAATAAGATACGATATTGGCATGATGTGTAGAAAGAAATAATCAGAACATAAATTTACAAAATTCGAAGAGATGGCGTCACAAGTGAGTCTTAGAATAAACCAGCAAAAGACAAATGCTCCATGTCAACAAAACAAAGAAAAGAACAAGGGAATATTGGCCTAGAAAAAAAATGATAGTTTACAGCTAATAGTTTTAAATATCTACTCTCAGTTATTAGGACTAATAATGAATTGCCAAAGGACCTTACAGCTAGAATAACAGCTGGAAACAAAAGTTTTTTCGTATGTATTTTATTAAATATATATACAGAAATAAAGATATATTCGACAATAATTAATAACAATAGTATTATACGATTCAGAAATATGAACTAATTCAAACAATCGATAGGTTCCTGGAAAAGGAAAATAATACTCAAAAAACAAGGAAATTTGTTTCCGTGCTCCAGGTAATAATTGCTTTTTTTTTGAGTCGCCCCCAAACGTCAACAAGCGTCTTCCTAGACCGGTTTCCGCCCTTAAGCCGTCATTAGTCAGACCCGAACTGAACTATCGGAAAACAGCTGAAGAAATGACCAGAGGCACGGTCTCGAGAGACGCTTGCTGACATTTGGAGGGCGACAGAAGGAATGAGCAATTATTATGTGGAGCACGGAAAAAATTATTCTTGTTTTTTAAATATTTTTAATATTCCTCCTCGAGCCCACCCTTCAAACCCTAAAAATCGAGCGGAGGTTGGAAAATCAGAACAAACGAAGAACTGCTAATAATTTTAGTCCAGATATAATGAAAGTCCAATAGTCCAAATATAATGACAGACATCCGGAGCAAACGACCAAGTTGGAAAGCAAAAAATCGGCCAAGAAAATATTGGGAAGGAACAGGAAGGCATCAAAACCGACGGGCAGGCCGAGGAAAAGGCCCTCGTTCCCATCTTTGCAAGAGATAGAATTAACAAACTGGAAAGAGAAAGCGACAGATAAAAAGGAGGAGGCAAGGATAAAAAGAAGAGACAGAAAACAATAAATCAAAAGGTGGTATTGTGGTTCCTCTATAACTAGATTATATAGGTTATGTATATGAATGGTCACCACACTGTATAAAAACCAAAGACCTGGATAATGTTTGAAGAATGCTAATGCCATTAATGAGCTATTAAGCCACAGAGAAGAAGAAGTTGTGTATTGTAAAGTCATTTTCTCTTGATATCTTCTCTTAGACGGTTTGGCACGGAGTGAACTAGTTTTTGAGTAATTTTTTGCCCTAAGGACATCCATTCTCGTAGAAGAAGTTCCTTCAATTGACTTGCTTGAAATGTGATGTTTTCTGATACGCTTCTCTAGTTCCTTCCACAGATTTTCTATAGGATTCAGGTCATGTCACTGACGAGGGGTGTTTAACTAATGTGGCACGTTATAAGCTATTCACTGTTTTATTACATAAGTTGTATGTTTCGGATCGTTGTCTTGTTGAAAATAGAAACTGTTGGCAATATTTAGCTTTTCAGCACTTTGTCGTAGATTGTTTTTTTAAATATTTAAATAAACAGTTTTGTTCATTATTCCATCAATGAAGATAAGATTTCCATCTGCTCCTGCAGCCATACATCCCCACATTAGGATACTTCCACCCCCATGCTTAACTGTTTGATGTAAATTCTTTAACTCAAGTTCTGTGTTTTGCTTCCTCCAGACAAGAGATCGTCTATCCAAATGAAATATATTGTATTTACTTTCATCTGAAAATATTACTCCTCATTCTCTCAAAACTCGTTAGTCTCCCAAAACTCACTAGTTTTATCAACATAATGGTTTGCGAACTGCAAGCGCTTTTTTTGTTGATTTGTTAATGTACAGTTTCTTTCTGGCAATCTTTGCCTTATAACTAGCACGATGCAGAATTATCCGTACGATTTTAGTACTAATATCTTTATTATCCTGTTATCTAATCATTGAAATAATTTCCGACGTTGAGGTATAAAAATTCTTTGTAATTTGTCTAAATATTTTTCTTCTTTAAAATTCTGTAAATTTAGATGGTTCGTGGCATCTTTTGAAAATGTTCGCTATTGTTAAACCTTTTAATAACACTACGAACAGTGCATCGACTTATTTTCTCTGCGTTCACAATTTCAGATTATGGTTTACCGTCACGATACTGATTAACTATTATTTTTCTTTCAGTCACTATAGTTTACTGTCCTTTACGACCCACATATCAGAAGGTTACGCGATAGTAATATTCAACTACAATAAATACTTTTCTATAATTTATTTTATCCATTCCATTTGAGATTAACAATTTTTTTTCTGTGAAAAATTTAGATTCTAGTCGGAGGTATAAAATAATCATTTGATTAATTTTTTTCACTTTTGTAGTTTAAAAATATATTTTTTTATTATAAAAACAATATGCTGTCCAATACTTTTGTCCACCACTGTATATTGTTATTAAAGTTCGCTCGTTTAGTGGTTTCAATATAAGCCGATCAGATTGTTATTCAGATCAGTAACAGGGAATTAATGATTAAATAATATTATTTAAGATTCGTAATATTATACTTATGAATGGATGATTCAAGATCAGAGAATATCGAGTTTATGTTCAAGTAAAGGACAAAAATAAAATGTAAAGCTGCTCGGGAGTACATCATAACATCAAATAACTGTTACTAATAAGGGTCTGTTACTACTGACTAATCTGTGATTCAGTAAATAAGATTAACTTGAAATAAACGACTTAAAAAATAGGTTTAAAAATGTTTATAGTTTGTACTGTTTTCATGTTTTTTTAAGTTAAAATAATATAAGTACGAAATAAATGCAAAAAAAACTAAACTATCTGGATGGTTTAGATATAAAACGTCTCAAATATGCGAAAACCCTTCTGAATGACCAAATAGACCTGAACTTGAAGAGATTTACCACTACACACCAAATCACTTTCTTTGAACTGCTCGACGCACGTTTCGCTAACCATGTTAGCATCATCAGGAGATGATGCAATTCAAAAAAGTGATTTGGTGTTTAGTGGTAAATCTCTTCAAGTTTAGTGTTTTACTCCAAAGGTTCCAATAGAAAAATTGATCAAATAGACCTGAACAAATTCCCTTTACGGAATTTGTATAGACAATAAATAGCATAAAAAATATACATTTTATTGTAGAAACGTTTTGTATTTATACCTATTTTAACATCGAAAATGGCCAGTTATGAAGAAGCTACACTGTTCGCAAAACGCGTTAAACAATTATGATAAATCAATTCTTCTATTGGAACCCCTGGTTTGAAACACTAAACTTGAAGAGATTTACCACTAAACACCAAAACACTAAAGGACCGATTCCTTTCAGTCGACTTTTTCAATTATTAATGTAAGGCTTATTACACTTCACGGTTCATGATTTTTACGCACTTCGTTAGGTATGGTTTTCATATAAGTAGAACATAGTTTAGTTTTAGAATTAGATTAAATAATCTTCTGATGATGCTAACATGGTTAGCGAAACGTGCGTCGAGCAGTTCAAAAAAGTGTTTAGTGGTAAATCTCTTCAAGTTTAATTATGATAAAGTAGAAATTTAGACACAAAGTATTTCATTAAACATGTTTAATTTTACATATTTTATCGAAAATGCCAGATAAAAAATCGCACAAACTTACCGAGACATTTTTTTTTCAGGACAAGCTGGTGTCAATCAATTGGGTGGTGTTTTTGTCAATGGTCGTCCATTACCAGACTGTGTACGAAGACGGATAGTCGAATTAGCTTTACTTGGTGTTCGACCTTGTGATATATCCAGACAGCTACTAGTATCCCACGGTTGTGTATCAAAAATATTGACTCGTTTTTACGAAACTGGCAGTATTCGTCCTGGTTCGATAGGCGGATCAAAAACAAAGGTATGCAACCCAAAAACTTTACTTTAACAATATTCAAATAGAAAAAGCTATCTAAACTTGTTTAATGCAATAATGGAAAAACATTTTCGACGTACAAATACCTAAATTGGTATGCAAAGCTACCGAAATTGTCCACGTGAGCTACCGGTAGCTCACTGTTGACGAATTGGTGACCATTGCAGTCTTGCGGTCTAATATATTATATTGTTATTAAAACACTGAATTTAATCGATAATGCAGTCACAATATGTTTTAATGGTTTATTTAATATTTCCTAAATTTGTAAAAATATTTGCAATTTTTATGTAACTAAAATAATTGGTTGCATATACATATATATATATATATATATATATATATATATATATATATATATATATATATATATATATATATATATATATATATATATATATATATATAATCCAATCAAAGACAACAATACCCACGGAAGAACAAATGCCAGATATCCTAATGGAAGAAGTAACAAATGCTATAGGATCGATGAAAAACGGCAAGGATCCAGGAAAGGACTGTATAACTGTCGAAATACTAAAAGCTGGTGGACGGACGTTATATAAAACACTGGGAAAATTATACTTAAAATGCCTCAAAGAACAAAAAGTACCTGACTTATGGAAAAATGCAGAAGTCATCCTTTTACATAAAAAGGGAGCACAGGAAGATTTAAAGAACTACCATCCAATAAGCCTCCTATCAGTAATGTACAAAGTTTTCACTAAGATAATTTCTAAAAGGATATTAAAAAACCAAGAGAACAAGCAGGATTCAGAAGTGGATTCAATACAATGGATCACATTCAGGTTGTACAGCGGACCATATAAAGGCACAACGAATACACCATGCCGCTGTGCTTGGCTGTTATCGACTACGAAAAAGCATTTGACTCCATCTCAAAGCATGCAATAATGGATGCACTGATTAGCCAAGGGGTAGATAAAGCAAATGTAAACCTATTAGGATCGATATATGATGGAGCTACAGCCACAATTCACCTTGATGATCTTGAAGTGGGAATTAATGTAGAACGAGGTGTACGGCTGGGTGACGCTATATCGCCTATTCTTTTCTCAGCTGGCCTTGAAGAAGTATTCCGTATACTGGATTGGGAACAGGATGGTGTAAAGATTAATGGTGCAAACTTAAACCATCTTAGATTTGCAGATGATATCGTTCTCCTTTCACAAGACCTAGAGGAGCTGCAAAGACGCGTACAAGAACTGCAAAGGGCTGGCGAACCATTTAGCTTAAAAATAAATCTGAAAAAAGTCAGGTTATATTCAATAACTTCGCTCAGGGCAGAACAATTTCAGTTTTAGGAAGGGATTTGGAGATTGTGGACTTTATATATCTTGGGCAGAGGATTTCAATGGAGGAGAATACCGCCCGGGAGGTGGAACGGCGTGTTAAATTTGGCTGACAGGCATTTGCCAGGCTCAACATTGTGTTTAAGAGCAGACTCCCACTTTGCCTGAAAAGAAAAGTCTTCAATCAGTGCGTTCTACCCATTATGACATACGGAAGTAAAACCTGGACACTCACATCGCAATCAATTCAAAAACTTCGTGTAGCACAGAGGGGAATGGAAAAATGTATGCTTGGCATTACAAGACTAGACAGAAAGTCCTGCACATGGATCAGGAAACAAACGAACGTCTGTGACATCATTGGAAGAGTAAAGCAATTGAAATGGAGATGGGCAGGCCATATAGCGAGGCGATCGGATGACAGATGGATGATATATTGGACCAGAGTGGCAGAGGAAAGCCCAGAAAAAGTTTAAGCATAAGTGTTCTATAACTAAATAAGCTACATAATTTAAAATTAATTTTCTATATACAGTGTGTCTCACAAAACCGTGATGGAGTATACTTTTGTTTTTTGCCTACTACGAATTCACAAACAAGGTCAATTCTCGATATTTTGCTTCGCGTTAGATATATCGAAAAAAGTTATTAGAAAAAGTTGTTCAGGATGTTATTCTAACCCCATATACCAAGTTTCATGACAAAATTGGCATTTTAATTTTTTCATTATTTTGGTCTAGTTTTTTTGGTTTATGATACAGAAAAAAAGAAAGTACTTCTTTCATAATTAAATAGGAAAAACTATTTTTGTGATCTATTATTTTGACTATCGAAAAAAAATGTGAATATCCAATTACAACTTAAAGTACGCAGATGGCCTAGACGCCCTAGACAATGATGGCGTAGAAACAAATGAACCAAATAGTCAATTATTTGGACTTTGTGAACTGTCAAATTGTATAAAACGGTGTTTATTAGAACAGAAAGTAGAACGAAAATGAATACACCCACCACAATAAAGGACATGTAAATTACAAGTAGAACAAACATAGTTTGAACAAAAATGCACCATACCATATTGCACAAAATGGTGGACATAATGGACATATTGGACATTTAATTAAATTATTGTAGTGACTTTGACTTAATAAATGTTTGTACTTAAACTGTCTTACTAAGAACTAATAAATGTTTAGTTTTGTTTACTATAACAATAAGTTTTGTTACTCTATAATAATTAATATAATAAATAAAATAAATAAATTATTAATGATCACATATTAAAATATGTGATCACCTAAATTCTTTATATATCATGAATGTATTCATTAGTTTAATAATAACATAAAGCCTAAGGTGAATTCCATGAAAAACGAAATATTAAAAACAAAAATGTAAGAATCTCGAAAATTATGACAGACAGATATAAGACATGCTTAACAAGAATCGAAGTATTTTGTCTTAGGAATATTGTAAAATGAAAAAATATTAGACATTTCATTTAAAAACTTAAGATATGATGTTTTGAATTTTTTTCATTTATCTCAGTTATCCTGGACACCCTGTATAACGTAGACATATGTTATTTGTATTAAAAGTTAAGACATAGTTTCACTAATACTCCTACCAAAAATGATAATCCTACATCAAAAAAGAAATGATATATATGGCAAAATAGTGTCTGCAACTCCGATATTCTTTTCAAAATGGCGGATATCGGTAAAACCATCGGGTTTATGTATAGGACATGTTTCACGAAATATGTTTAGAATCAATAGCAGAATGCAAAAATTGACGAACATATACTCCGCTACGGCTTTGTGAGACACCCTATATAAATATAATTAATTTTAAATTATGTAACCTATTTAGTTGTATAACTCTTAAACTTTTTCTCTATCTGCAATCATTATCAAGATATCTTCCATATTCTCATCAAACAAATAAAATTATTTATAAGGGTAATATTGTAACGTACATGCATCTCACTATGTTATCGGTGTTCCAAGATCGGCTGTCCGGCCTTTTGGACAAACATCCACTTGAACAAACATCGCATAATCAATCATTCGGTAATGGTAATTCAGAAATAGTTACCGCTGTCGTCGTTTGACCATTAAAATGTTTGTTCTGGTGCGGTGTTTACCACGCGTTTACATGGAAAAACCGGAGAAAATCGTTTCGGAAGGTAGTTATTAAATTAATTTTAAAGTTTTATCGCTGCTGCTTAAAAACATATTAACGATCCAAGAGTTATTTTTACAACGACCATGGTGAATGGATTACTTAGTATACGTAGGTTGCAATATATTTTTTTTAATTTGCAAAGCTGAGTAAAGTAAATTTGATTGCATTTGCGTGAAGATTGATACATAATAAATTCGCTAGCTGCAAATACAATTTATGCCCTATTTTATCAGCTTTGAAAAACTATTGAATCAATCATTGAGTGGTAAACGAAGCCATTATGATCTTTCACGGTTAATGTTTAAACGAACGCGTTAAACGTTAGCTGATGTTTAATTTAAAACACTAGCTAACATTTTGGAGGCGACTGTAAGAATGGGCGGAACGGGTTCGAATCCTGCCATTTCCGGTTTGGATGTTTTTGATTGTGGGGGTAAAGTTGTTCGCATCCGTGGAAAAATACCACACGTGCCCCTTGGTTAACACTTAATGAGCAACAATCAAGGAGCTGCCGGACGGTCCTCTTGGATCTCCCGACAAATAAAACTCATATGATAAAAAAACTAGAGGATGACGTGAGTTGCACTGTATTACCGCCTTCATTCCACATAATCGACATATATATGGTCGTACTGATGACGGCTTAATGTCAAAATCCGGCCTCGGGAGACACTTGCTAACGTTTTGGTGGCAACTGAAGAAATGAGAAATTTTTGCGTGAAGCGCGGACGAATCGGGCATTGAGTAACATATAAACAGTTTCGAGAAAAAAAAACAGAAAAAAATGTACGCTGGCAAAAATTCACAATAAAAAACACCACGAAACTACTAAGTGCAAATGCTAATTCGCAAGTAATAGCAAGAAATCGGTACATTTACAAGAATAAACTAAAAAAGGCAGCAGTAAATGAGTATCGGACGACAAGAAAAAACAATCGAAAAGTTACATACACAGTTTACAAGAAATTCGCTGACCATAAATATATCTCTGTTGTTATCATACTGTGAACTGTTCATATCAAAGCCTTCATTTAAGGAAGTACGAGCGATACTTATGAGTCAAAATAATAATGAAATTTTATTGATTTCCTAAAACTTAAAATAGTTTTTAAAAAATTTAAGAACAATTTACTGTTTTAAACATTATCATCACCATCAGCCCGTGTCGATCCACTACAGGATGAAGGCCTCTTCATCACGCTTCCAACTTTCACGGTTCTGGATTTTCATCTGCCACTCGGGTCCAATATACTTAACGATGTCATCAGTCCCTCGTACTTTCGGTCTTTTTCGCGGACGTTTGCAGTCAAGCGTTATTCACTCCAGGATTGTCTTGATTCATCTATCTTCCCATCGCCTAGCTATATGGCCAGCCCATCTCCATTTCAATTACTCTACTCTTCCAATTATGTCACACACTTCCGTTTGTTCTCTGATCCATATGCAGGTATTTCTGTCTCGTCTTGTAATGCCAAGCATACATCTTTTCATTCCTCTCTGTGCTACCCGAAGTTTTTAATTGATTGCGATGTCCATAGGAAAACATCAGAAAAGCGAAAGTGACCCAATTTCTATAAAAGTAAGCCACAAGATGGAGAAAATTATGAGGAATCGAATGGCGAAAAGTGCAGTTTAATATCTCGAACGGTTTTCTAGATATTCGCATAAAACTGGTCGGGGAATGCAATTTTTACAAAATGTTCCATTTTCTTCGATATTCAAAAATCATATCTCGAAAACGAAAATAGATAAATCAAAATGGGTGGCAGATTATTTGTGCGCCTAGATTGGAGCGTCAAATATCCGAAAATGAAGCGATTCTATTTTCTAAAGTTTTGCATTTTAATCGAAAAATTTTCAAAGGGGTTACCATAGGAAAGCATCAAAAAACGGAACTCACCCAAGTTATATAAAAAGTAAACCACAAGATGAAGAAAATGACGAGGAATCGAATGGCGATAAGCACAGTTTAATATCTCGATCTATGTCATAACGGGCAGGAGGCACTAATCGAAGACTTTTCAGGCAAAATTGATGTTGAGCCTGCCAGCCACATTTAACTCACCGTTCCACCTCCCGGGCTGAATGGCCCTCCATTGAAATCCTCTGCCAAAGACATATGAAGTGGTCCATTTTTCCATAAGTCAATTTGGGTTATACTTTTGTTCTTTTAGGCATTTTGAGTATACTTTTGGCAATGTTTTATGTAAACTCCGGCCACTAGCTATATATATATATATATATATATATATATATATATATATATATATATATATATATATATATATATATATATATATATATATTGATATATATATATATATATATATATATATATATATATATATATATATATATATATATATATATATATATATATATATATATATATATATATATATATTATATATATATATATATATATATATATATATATATATATATATATATATACTGACCGGGAACGGAAACGATCCATCCCTGCAATTGGAGGGCATATATTTCGTCTCTTGACGTTCCAGGCTCTTCAGGGGGGTACCGACATATGCTCTCTCGTCAAGAATAGGGAGTCCCTATCCACAGTCAATAATCCAAGACACAGCTGACGAGAGAGCATATGTCGGTACCCTGAAGAGTCTGGAACTTCAAGAGACGAAACATATGCCCTCCAATTGCAGGGATGGGTGGGGCCCGTTCCCGGTCAAGCAATCGGTGAGTATGCTCATTTAGGCGGAGACGCAGGTTGTTGTGTATTCCACATGAGATTGTGGAAAAAAATATGCATTCTAAATACAAAGATAAATTCTGTAAGAAAAGTAACTTTTTTTAACCTCAAGTTTAGAAATGTCAGACACAGTAATCTCTCTTTTTAGTTATAACTCTATCTCTTTTTTTCTCAGCTGGTTGCGCAACGTTCGTCGCATTTTTCGTTATGAATCGTTAAACCTTTGGTCGATTGTTTCGTTATTTAGTAATCGAAAGTTGAAAACAGATGTTTGAGTAATTATATCGGTATAAAGTTGGAAAATAGTGAAAAAAAAAGAAAAATCCGGGCGACGTTGCTACATACTTCAGGGCTCATGTAGGGCATGATTCTAAGTTTTACACTCTTGTTGTAAAGAACTTTTTTCTTTAGTATCAAGTAATTGCTTTGCTTCAACAAAGTGATATCGCGGAAATTGTAGGTGTTTTTCAAAGTGCAGTATCGAAAATTAATAAAAAAAAACAAGAAAAAAGACAAATGACGTAAAGGATCACCCCAGAAGTGGTAAAAAACGATATACAACGGTTGCACAAAACCAGCAGATATCAATGATAACTCGAAGAAATCGTTTCGAATCTACAAGTGGTATATCAAGGGAGCTTATTAGGCTTGAAGGGGTAAGTGTTTCACGACAAACGATAACACGCAGACTGAAAGCGGTAAATTTGCATCGCAGAAGACCTTTACGGGTTTCCAACTAACCCTTCAACAAAATAATGTAAGATTGCAATGGGCTCGAGAAATGGCGGATCCTAACTGGAATAACGTGATGTTCTCCGATGAGACGAAAATTGGCTTGGTTTCTGATTCACTAAGAACATTAGTTTGGAAAGCTCCAGGTCGACAAGCCCGACTAGAATCAGCTCAACCACGTATCATATTTGAAGGTGGGAGCATGATGTTTTGGGATGGTATTATGAGGGGTAAACAGACATCTCTACTGGTCCTGGAGGGAAGAGTCACTAGTGCTGTGTACATCGAGGAAATTTTAAATCCTTTTGTGCGTCTAGTCCGAGGCGCAGTGGACGACGGATTTGTTTTCATGGATGTAGTGGCATGGCAGCAGTACAAAATTTTCTTGGAGAGGAGGAAATAACCAAGTCAATTGGTACATTGTAATTTTTTGCCTCCAAAATAATAAATCAATTTTTCACACATTGGTCATTTGGTATCGAGTTTTATTTGGTACCAATAAGAGTGGAGAAACCAGTCATATTCCAAAATGAATGGTTCATGATTATTATAATCTTCATTAGGTATGGTTGTCATATAAATAGTTTAATATATCATAGTTTAGTTTTAGAATTAGATTGAAATATCTCCTGTTGATGCATGGTTCGCAACATGGTTAGCGAAAAACGCGTCGAAAAATTTTCAAAAATGTCTTGATGTTCACTGGTAAATCCATTTAAGTTTAAGTTTTTTTGTCATTTTTCTCTAAGATGTATTATGCGTTTTCATTTTGCCCATATAAATTCTCGCATTAATGCATTTATAAAACCCAACTTCCATTCTTAACGTATCATGTATTGATAACAGATGAAATGATACTTTGAAGGACCAAATCACCAATTCAACCAAAAATATCACCAACTTAGTATAACATAATGCCGACAAAAACAAATTCATAGCGCAAACTGCGACCGATAATGTTGAAGAATCCAGACTATTTCATTAAGTCATCAAACTCTTTAGCGAGAACTTTTAATATATACCATACCCGTTTATTGCCACTTGTTCGGTGTTGGTTCATGTTCAATATTTGCCTAAATCAAGCCGAAAATCGATTATTGCCTCATAATATATTTGCCGAGATAGTTCATTATTATTATTCGGCACTTTCCCTTTTTTGTTTTATCATATTTTGGGATTCTTGTAACTGTCAGTCAATCAATCGTGTCGGGTTTTTGCATCAAAATTGACAAGATCTGTTGATAACACATGAACAAGCTAATTGTTATCAAATCCCAATTAACCATAGAACATTATTTTTCGTCATTGATTACCGATTCTCGCAACCAGATGACCTCGATCAGTGTCCCTGTAGATTATAATTTCAATTTTATTTTCGATTTTCTTTAAAAACTTTAAGTTTTCGTTTCTAATGCTAATTTATTGCTGCTTATCATCTTAAAGAATTTATTTCCTCCTAATGGTTCATTCTACAGTGATGAAAAAAATAACAGTGCACTAATTTTATATACGCCAATTCTGATAAAATATACAGGCTGTTCCCAAAGTTGAGTCACACGCAAAGAGAAGTCAATTTAGCAAAAATCATTTAAATTAAAGTGGCAGAAAAACAAAAACAAATATGTTACATGTTACAAAAATTGTTAAACATTGTCACCATTTGTTCGCTTAGCACAAAATCTTGCTCAGCATACCCATGCGTCATTACAGGCGTCAAAAATAAAATCCAGTGTCCACGAATTAGATCACAAGTGTTTTCGATGCGCTGCTGTAGTTCTTCAACAGTATTTACTTCTCCATCATGATTAACTAACTCTCTTAAATAGCCCCACAGAAAAAAATCGCAGGGCATTAAATCCGGGGTGCGTGCAGGCCAAAAAATTGCTCAATTGGGCCCTATCCATCTGTTAGAAAATTCATTATTTAAATGTTCGTGAACTTCTCGTCTAAAATGTGACGGAGCTCCATCATGTAGAAACCACATATTCTGTCTAACATTTAAAGGAACATCTTGTAATAATTGTGGCAGATTGTTTTGAAGAAAGTCTATATAATTTTCACCTGTCAATCGATCTGGAAGAAAGAAAGACCCAATAAGCATGTCATTTGGGCTGGCGTAGCCCAAACATTTACTGAAATTATGTGCTGAAAATGGGTCCTTTTCACAGCATGCAGATTTTCTACTGCCCAAACATGGTTGTTGTGGAAATTATTTACTCAATTTCTTGTAAATGTGACCTCGTCAATAGCCAAAATAAATCTGATTAAGGTTTCATTTCTGTTGTACTGGTGTAAAAGCCACTGACAAAATTCAACTCTTCTAGGATAACCTTGGGTTGTAACGCTTAAACCCGTTGATAATGACAGGGATAAAAGTGTTCTTTTCGTGTCTTCCATACTTTACTATAACCAACTTCAACTTGACCTACTATAGACCTTGTACTCGTTGTTGGCTCGTGTTCGACAATTTCTAAAATGTCTTCCCCAACCTCTACCATTTCGCATGGAGGAGGTCTTCCAGCATGACCTCGTCGTAGTGCCTTTAAGTACCCTGTGTCGCGAAGCCTTGTAACTAAATTTACAAACATCCACGAAGCCGAATGATTTCTTAAAGAAAACCTTTCCGCGTACAAACGACATGCTGCGGCTGCATTTTGTTAGCACTCGCCGTAAGTTATTATTATGTCCACTAGTTCATAGTTTTCATAAACTTGTGACATTTTAATCGCATAAAGTACTTAAAAATTAAACACGCACTATTAAGGAATCATTATCACTGGTCAAATCCAAAATCGCACTCAAAAGAAATATCGTACAAGAATACAAAAAACTAATCATACCTAGTATCACCAGTAAACAAATACTTTGTATTTACAACGCAGTAATAATAATCGAAAATATCAAAAAGTCAGATCTGTTTTCAAACTTTGTGACTATTAATAACTTTGCAACTTTTATATAAAATATTTGTGGTAAAATTACTTATTTTTTCGAATTTGAAGTGACTGTGACTTGGCTTGCCGATGATGTTCCCAGTGAACTTGTTCACATTGATAATTACTCATTTTTTCGTGCGGATTGACGATCTAGGGGGGGGGGGGGGGGGGGGTAGTAATTTAGATCAGATATATAATATTAATTCTATAGACGATAAAGTAGAATACCTTTCAAATAAAATAATTTCGTTGTTCAATATTCATGCTCCTTTTAAGTCAGTACGTGTAAGTAAGCCCAGGGCGCCTTGGCTGACTTATCCTATTAAAGAGATGATTAAGAAAAGAAGGAGAGCATATACTAATTACAGGCTAAATCCGTCACCGGAGAAATATAGGTACTATCAGGATATTCGTAATTTTACTCTCTCTTCGATTCGAAAAGAAAAAAAGCTTATCTGGCTTATCTTGAACAAAATAAAGATTCAAGAAAACTTTGGTCCGAGATTGCAACACTGAATATTAAGAAGTCGACTACGTCTGAACTTCCATCAGGCATTCGCGATCCATCTTTGGTTACCGACTACTTTATGTCTGTTTTTCATACTGCAAATGTTAACCAAGACATTTCTATTACAGTAATAGGTTGGATGTAGATAAGCCTACCTTTGATTTTACACTTGTTGGGCCTGCGACCATTTCAGATATAATAAAAGGTATCAAAAGCAAACGCTTCTGGGGGTTGATGGCATTACATTGTCTATGATAAAAATATGTTTGCCGGTTGTCCTAGTACATATAGTACATATAGCTAATAGGTATTTGGAAAGTAATTACTTTCTATTGGAAATGGCGCCAGGCTGTCGATGTTCCGATTCCCAAAGTTACTTGCCCACTTGCCCCCTCAGACTTAAGACCAATAAGCCTATTGCCCATAATGTCAAAAATACTAGAGCGAGTTGTAATGTCAAATGACCAGTTTTCTGGATAACGCTAGAATACTCCCCGCTGGACAGTCAGGGTTTCGAGCCGCGCATAGTACAAACACAGCTTTGTTAAATTTGACTGATACTTTGATGAACAGTTTGGACAGGGGGAATGGCAGTAGCTTTGGTTTCTATAGATTACTCAAAAACTTTTGATATGATAAATCATGCACTTTTGTGTGCGAAATTGAATTATTTTGGGTTTTCCACTAATGTTCAGCATTTCTTTCAATCATACTTGCATGGTAGGAGTCAATATACGGAGTTGGAGGGGCACCGTTCTGAATTTCAGCTGATTCAGTCCGGCGTACCGCAGGAGTCTGTCTTAGGACCTGTATCAATCATTCAGTTATTCAATCCTTTGCTGATAATACCCAACTTGTTCATTCTTTTTCTCCACTTAGACCTGATCTGGCGGCTGCCGCATTGAATGCCGATATTCGCAGTCTTTGTGACTTATCAATAAATGAAACTAAATCAAGTGTTGTATTATTTTGTTCCAATAATGTTAGAAATCGTATCAGAAACGTACTAAAGATTAACATCGGGTCTCATTATTTAGAAGAACATTATATGTTAATCGGTATCTAATTAACTTTATATTGAGAAAAAACTTTGCGAAGTGTTAATTTTGCCAATCTTCAACTATTGTAGTATAGTATATTATCCTTGTTTAGATTGTTTTACTAAGCATAAGTTACAGATAACACAAAATAATCTAGTCAGATTCATTTGTAGAATCAGGAAGTTTGATCATGTCTCACATAAGTATAAAAAATTAGCTTGGCTAAATATTGAATTATTTATGAAATACTACTATCTCGTTTTCCTGCATAAACTAATAATATGTTCTTAGCCGGCATACTTGAGGGACAAATTGGTTTTTCGTGGTGAAATTCACAGTGTGAACATCAGGCAGGTCTCAGTTTAATCAGTTCCCCGGCATAAGACTTCGCTTTTCCAGCGTAGTTTTTCTTATTGTAGTCCTAAATTATACAACAGTGTTAGAAATAAATTGAAATCTTTGAGTGTCACCTCCTTCGAGCTTCAGTTGAAGGGAATATTTTGGCAGCAATGAGCACCTTTTGTGATCGTTTCTTTCGCTTTAGAAATTGTTTTTTTTCTGTTAGAATTGTAACTTGGTTAGGTCGTTGTTTTGTTTGTTTTTCCTACTCTAAGACCTGTATAAGTATATATATATATATATATATATATATATATATATATATATATATATATATATATATATATAAAAATATAAATATATATATATATATATATATATATATATATATATATATATATATATATATATATATATATATATATAAAAATATAAATATATATATATATATATATATATATATATATATATATATATATATATATATATATATATATATATATATATATATATATAGACCACGTTGCGATCTCATACCCACAATAAAGAGAGATCCAAGATGTCCAAGTCCGCAGGAGCGCGAACATTAACTCAGACCACTACCTAACACGAATCAAAGTCAAGTTCACCCCAAGGAGAATTCATCACAAGAAAGCACATTTACAGAAATTGGACACAAAAAAGATCAAGGAATCCAACATAACAGAGGAATGGGAAAAGGAACAGGCAAACACATGGAAAAATTCCACCAAAAAATTACAAAAAAAGCACAGGAACTGATCCCATTAAAAAACAACACAAAACACCCTTGGTGGGACTCGGAATGCGAAAGTGCATTGCAGCGACGCAAACGAGAATTTCAGGAGTACAACACTAAAAAATTTCCAGAAAGTCAACAACTTTTTGACGTGACTAGAAAACCGACCGCAAAGGTTATCAGGCAAACTAAGAGGAAGTACATGAAGGAACAACTAGACTCTATAGAGGAGAATTTCCGCAATTATAACACTAGAGACTTTTATAGAACTTTTGCAAGAGAAATCCGTGGATACACACCACAAAATATTTGCTTCAGAAAGCGGAATGGGAGATTAACTCTAACCAATCAGGAGAATTGTCAGGAGCTGGCGCACTACTTCTCTGATTTCCTCAATTGCCCTGAACGCGACACAAGATTCCCCAAGGAAAATTGTATCTATACCCACTCAGAATCACCAGCACCAACACAGGAAGAAATCCACAGGCACATACGCAAACTAAAGAATAACAGGTCATCCGGTGAATATGGTATAACTACGGAACTATTGAAAAACCTCGGACCAAATTCACTACAGGAACTTACGCAAATTATCACGAACATTTGGCAAACAGAAAAATTACGAGATGAATGGAAATGTGCTCTTATCCACCCACTGCACAAGAAGGGGAGACAATACAGATCTGAACAATTACAGAGGAATCTCCTTACTACAAGTCACTTACAAAATCCTTTCAGCATGCTTTCTCCAGAGAACGCAAGAACGATTAGAACACAAAATTGGCGAGTACCAGGAGGCTTTTGCCCTGGTCGCTCATGCACTGAACAAATATTTAACTTAAAAACAATACTGAAATACAAAGCTATCAGGAATGTCCCAATCATCTGCACGTTCGTGGACTTTAAGAAAGCATACGACTGCATCGACCGAAAATCTCTGTTCAACATCCTAGAAGAACAAGGACTCGACCCCAAAACACTACGATGGATCAAGTAGACACTGACTGACGCAACTTCTAAAGTGAAATTTATTGGAAAAATTTCCGAACCTTTCCTGATTAAAACTGGAGTACGCCAAGGAGATGGGTTATCCCCACTCCTTTTCAACCTGGTCCTGGACAAAGTCTTAAGGGAATGGGTAAAAGAACTGAAAAATCAAGGACACTGGAAACCAATACGACTCGAACGATCCAATAACAACATAGAAATATCATGCCTGGCCTTCGCAGACGACCTAGCCATACTCGCAGACAATGAAAAAAGAGCAACCAAACAGATCGAAGTCCTCAAGGAATATGCAGAGAAAGTCGGCCTACAAATCTCCTTTCAAAAAACCGAATTATTCTGCTCAAAATTAGATGCCCAAAATTTGAACACCAAATATGGCAAAATAAATTGAATCACTCACTTCAAACACCTGGGCGAGATCCTCAAACCCACAGGAGGAGAGAAGATAGCACAGAAGATTCGGTTACAGAAGATGAAGAGGGCAAGGCGGCAAGACACACAATATCTACAATAAGAAATACCTATCCATACACGCAAAAATAAGACACTACAATACAGTAATCAAACAGAGGTACTATACTCAAGCGAGACACTTACACTTCATAAAAAAGCGGCATAGAAAACATACTAAAAGAAGAACGCCAAATTATGAGGAAAATTCTCGAAAAGTGTATGAGGAAAAGACCACGGAGAGAATGTCCAACGTAGCGGCGGACATAAGAAAAAGAATTTTGAAATTCTATGGACATATCAGTAGATTCCCACCGACAAGACTCACCAACAGAATTCTTACATACATACAAGGAGTCAAGTCAATAGTACCATGGATTACACAAGTCAGAGCTGATCTGGGAAAGGCACAAATGGGTCCGACAAAGATTGAGGATAAAAGAACGTACAGAAACAAAATACAAGATCGGGAACAAAGTGGACGGAGGAGAGAAAGAGAATCCACGGAGAAAGGATGAGAGAGGTGTGGAGGATCAGAAAGAACACTCGGAAATGAATCAGAATGCTTTGCGTGATCCAACCGGGTCTATACGCACCTAATAATAATAATAATAATATATATATATATATATATATATATATATATATATATATATATATATATATATATATATATATATATATATATATATATATATATATATATATATATATATATATATATATATATTATTATTATTATTATTATTCACGTATGGGCCCGGGTGGACCACGCGAAGTACAATTAGAGGCGCTTGTTGTTGTTAGCCCTCCTCTGCCCCCATACTAATTTCATTCTTTCGCCATGAGCTTTTTTTCTTTCGTCAGACCAAGTTGTTCCTGTCTTCCTACATTTTTCTCTCTGGCCAACCTTCCAAACGTCAACCTTGTGTCTGAAACAGCCTCTATCCTGAATTTCACTTTTCGTAATATTTGCTGATCTTAGGTCCTCTTTAATTGCAGCAATCCATTTAATTATTTCTACTTTAGCTCTACTCCTATTTTCATAAAATTCGACTATTTGTCTAGTTAGCCTATTTGGATTCATCCGTTTTATGTGTCCGTAAAACTTAAGTCTTCTTTTTCTCATATCGCTATGTATATCTGTGTATTGTTTGATTTCTTGGTTTTCTCGAAGTCGGTATGTTGTATTTATTTGTTTGGGGCCTAGGATTTTTCTTATGATTTTTCTTTAAATCTTTTCAATGTCCTCGATGTCTCTCTTTCTATTCAAAATGAGCGTTTCTGCCCCATATAGACATTCTGGCTTAATAACTGTGTTATAATGTCTCAGTTTTGTGTTTTTAGATTGGCATTTTTTGTTACAAATATTTTGTGTAAGTCTCAATGCCGTTTCCATTTTTTGACATCTACTCTTATTGGCCGCTTTTTCCAACCCATTTTCCATGATTATTTCACCCAAATATTTGAATTGAGAGACTCGTCTGAGATTACCATATTTTGTTTTTAGAAATGGTGTTCTTAGTCTGTTGCAGGTCATGTATTGTGTCTTTTCAAAGGAAATTTGGAATCCTATCTTTTCTGCTATTTCTTTTAATTAATATTCAGGGCTTAATATTCAGGGCCGACTTTTTTTCACGCCACTCCTGTATTACTTTTTCTAGAACACAGTTAAATAAGAGTGGCGAGAGTCCATCCCCTTGTCTCACTCCAGTTTTAATTTCGAAGGGCTCTGAGATGTCACCCATGAATTTAACTTTTGACCTTGTGTTAGTTAATGTTGCTTTAATAATTGCCAGCGTTTTCAGATCTAGTCCTTGTTCTTTCAAGATTCGGAATAAAGATTCGCGATCTATAGAATCATATGCTTTTTTGAAATCTACAAATGTACAGACGAGATTTTTATTGTACAGTTTTTGATGTCTTACGATCAACTTTAGATTCAGGATCTGTTCAGGGCAGGATCTGCCCGGTCGAAAACCTGCTTGATATTCACCAATTTGAGGTTCCAACTGTCCTTGTGTCTGTCTAGTAGACATTGAGATAGAATCTTGTAACAAACTGGGAGAAGAGATATCCCTCTATAGTTGTTTACATCCGTTCTAT